>CAMOHE010051556.1:0-137324 GCA_946598075.1 Artocarpus hirsutus
TTTTTTTTTTTTTTTTTTTTTTTTTTTTTTTTTTTGAATCTTTGCGATTGTTGGAGAGCTTTTTTTCTTTTTCTTTTTTTTTTTTTTTTGATTCAAGCCTCATATTTGTTGGTTCAATGTAGCTTTCTTTAAAACTTCTCCATCAAAGTAAGTCGTTGTAGCCATTTTCAATAGCTAAGATTGGGCACTTTGCAACTTCTGCCTTTATAGATAAGTGTCTTTGTCTTGTTTTATGCGTTGAAGTTGTCTTGCGTGCATGATGACTCCACGTCTTCGTTTGATTCTTATTCCCAACTTTAATGGTCAAATGCATTTTCTCTTTTTTATTTTTTAAAGAATGCACAAACTGAGTAGGTTCTTGGGATATCAGTTAAGCACACACCCAAAGTGCCACCCAAGCAAGTGCTCAAGCATTACCTGTAATGCCCAATTAACTCATAATTAGTCAATAATAAGCATATTGTATATCTATGCATTTAACGAACACATGTTATTGAATTACAAGCATATAGAAAGCATATCTTACGAGCATGATTACTCATTATTTTTTTAAGATTAAATCATGCATAAACATGCTTTTATTCAATAAATTTTACATTGAATTATTAATATATGGGCTAACGTATTTTCAAAAACTTCTAATCACAATGAAAGGTTCAGTTTCTTAGTAAGAAAGATTGGTGTGTTAAACAATTACGAATTTATTGAAAACTATTTTTCCACTTTAAATGCAATCTAGACTGATTGTTTTGCCGATTTATGTTTTGAAAATAGCTAGATTTCGTTAGAATTGAAAATATACAAAATAGTATATTTGCTTGGCGTGTTGACTAGGTTATAGAAACTTAAATTGCACTTGTTTGTGCTTGATTTTATTGCCTAAATATTAGCTCCTATCTCTTACTCAACATCCGTTCCACATGTCAAAACCTTGAAACAGATGGCAAAAGCTCCCAAGCAAGCTCCTCCCTTCACTTACCTGATTTTGACCAAGTCAATTTAACTAGAATGTTCATTTTTGCTTCCTTCTTTTTCTCACCTAAAAACTGCCACAACCCTTGTCCTTCAATTTCTCTCCATTTTCAAAGCCCTTAAATCCATAAAAATTAAAGCCAAGTCATAGAAATTTGGATTGCACAAAACAGCCCTTGTTTTCACCCTTTTAAGCTTGGAATTAGTACATTTTGAGTTTTCTAAAGCCCTTGAAGCTAAACTCCTGCAAGCTATTTTACTTTTATACAATTTTATGATGAAGTAATGGTGTTTCGATAAAATTTTAAAGTTAGTTCTTTGTTTTTAATACTTGAAATTCAGATTCAATGTCATTGAAGCAAAATAAAGCTAGTTGAGTTAGTTTCTTTAAAAAATTGATAATCTTGTGGAATTTGCTTATTTGTTGTGTTTCTATTGATTTATTAAGTGATTTCAAATGCTTATAAATAGGTGGAAAAACTAAGATGGAATCTAAGATAAAAAACAAGCCACAAAAACTGAGACTATATACGGTAAATACCTGAAGTCTAAAGACTAAGATAGAAACCCTGTATTATTATTACTATTACATTGGTCAAATTTTGATGAACAGATTCCAAAAACTACAGCCTATCATTGCTTGTTAAGTACCACACTCTAAGACTACTCAAAAGAAAAAAGCATTGTTAAAAGAAATTGATAAACGAAAATGTCTGATTGCATTTTTATTCAATGTTTATGTTCGTGCATTAGTTTCTGCTTACTAAGTCTTTAGCTCATTATAGTTCTTATGATGCAGTTTAGGATGTATAGGAATTGACCAAATATCCTAAGTTGCTGGACAAAGATTTATTCATATGCTATGTTTTAGATCAACTTTTGAAGCTTATTTTGAAACTTTGTTTTGTCAACCTTAGCAGCTTTGCTATGGTTTTTGTAAACAAATATATGTTACTAAGTCTGGATGTGATAATATGGTTTTTGTTCATATTACTAAGTTTAAATATTTTATATTTTATGAATAAGAAAATGAATTAAACAACAGTTTCAAAACTGTTGTGTAATGAAATGAATATTTTAAGTACATCATAACATTTATAATGTAAATAAAAGATTAATACTTTTTATTCTAACAAAAATGGCTTTCTACGAGCTTATTAGTTAGCTTGAGGGTATTACATTACCTAAGTGGCACTCAGATCTACCCAAGTCAATTTTTGAGACTTCCTATTTCAATGCTTGTGTACCTATAGCATATTGAAAATTGAGGTCCTCATTCTCTTTGCTTGAGTACGACTACTTCCATTCTGCTACTAGATATTCGAACACCTCGCCACCTGTGGTCATTTTTGTCGCTGTACTCCATCTTGGCCTTCTTCGACTTGGTTTACTTAGTGGATTCCACCTTGGTATGCATGATTATTCTAAAAACTTTAAAGCTTGGACAACTTGAGTTTGGTGACTCATTATGCGCTTAACAATACATGTTGATCGATGGTGACATATTCCTCCAACTCCAATGCGATCTAATTGTAGCCATCCACATGGTGGTTGTTGCCACAATAGATCTCTTGCTTTTGGGAAACAAATTTCCTTGTTCTTTCCTCTTAAGTGCTCTTGCTTTAAACCATTGGTCGACCATTTGTGTACCTTCGATCTTGAAAACATTGTTGTTGAACACGCAAGTCTTCTTCTTTCCATTCTTTGGGTTGGTCTTCCTCCTTGTTCTGAATTTTCTTTCCTTCCGCACTCTACAAATTTGTTGGTAGTACGTCTAAGGTAGAGACGAGTGTGATTACCATTCGCTATTGGTTCTTTATACTTTTGTGTTTTTTTTTTCTTTTTTCTTTTGTATTTTTTTTTTTATATATTCAACCTGAGCACTTGCTCGGGAAGTCTACCCAAATAATTGCTCAAGATTTGCCCCAACGCCTGCTCGAGACCTACTTGAGTACCTCTTGGGTTCTCCTCCCCTCTCTTTTTTGCATTTCCTCTCTTATTCCATGCCCTTCGTTTACTTTTTTTTATGGTGAAACAAGGTAGCTAAAAGGAATAATAAAATGATAAAAATGTCCACAATCGCATAAGACCAATTCAACTTGATTATATATTCCATCTAGCCTTTTAATTAGGCACTACATCAAATTTTAACTCGTAAAAAACACTTTTTCTATTAATAATAATTCTAAGATACTCAACCATCTATGAATGTATCGATAATTAGTAGGAGCTCTAAATCATTCTAGTTGGTACATATTTTTGCTCCCTTTTTTCTTTTTTGTTTAGACATGATCGTTGTAGAAGTTTAGACTTGAGTTGATGATGTTGCACATTGCAGCGTGCACTGAGCCAATTGTGCAACTTGGTGGTGGCATAGTTGTCAAAGACGGAAGTTCAGGTCTTTTCCATTTGAGTGAGTTAACTTCTGCTCTATGATTGGATGTTTGAATGTCTTCATGCTTGCAGATAACTCTGAATGACCGAGTTTCTTTCTCGTCCTTCTTTAGTCGATTCTTCTTGTCATGTTGGTTCAAACCACTTCTTTCAGATTACGAGTTCATTGGTGGGGCTTGTTTGCCATTGGCTAGTAGCATAGTTTTGGCGGTGGAGATAAGCTCAGTCATAAGCCCTCCAAGTCCTTCATGCATGCTTCCAATTTACTTGTATGAATCAAGTGTTGTCGACCACGTCTTGCTCTTATTTTTTAGTTGGTCTTACCATACTTTGATTATACTTGAATATTGTGGAGTTTGCTCCTGTTAGAGGTGTTTGTACCTAACTATATAAGTTAAGTGTTGTTGAAAGATTCGTCACACTTCCTTTCTTCGATTGGCCATGCCACCATTCGCTTGAGCGTACTTGGAGCATTGATTTGTGTTTCAAGCACTCTTATCTGCCATATTGAAAAATGAGGCTACAAAAGAAATAAATATGTTAAAAATGTTGGTGAGAGCTTAGAATGCTAATCACACAAGGCCCTTCTTCCAGCGCTAAAATATTGGAGCAAAATTTCATATAACACTAATTCAACATCCTTGGACATGATATTAAGACCATACAAACAAATTTGTCAATAACATTAAGTAAAAACACAAAGATAAGAATGAGATGAATTAAAAACTAGAGTCTGGTGTAATTGCCTTAAGGTTTTCTATTGGATTTTATTTTTGTGATCTCAATTTGAGGAGATTTGGTAATACATTAGGGATAGAATAGTTTAATTCTCCAATGAATCTGAGAATAATTTCTCACTTGTTACATCATAATTCACCTCTTAGATGTTCCAACTGAAATTACAACTACTACAATTTGATTTTCAAACATTTAGCATCTTTAATCACTGACTGTTTCTTTAACATTAATGCTTCGCCCTACCACACACTCACCTACAGAGGTCTTAGCACGTGGTTGGGACGTAGCACATACTCAAGCCTTAGCATGAGCTTGAGACATAGCTCTCCGACCTTAGCACATGCTCAGGACACACTCATATCCTATTAAGACCCTAGTACACACTAACTATAACACCGCCCAATTCTCATGTAACAGATTATGTTAAATGAATAATGACATTAAGTAATTTTTTCTTATAATATAATGTTACTAATTATGTTATTTTAAGTATGATGACAGGTGATGGTCATGTAGAATTGATATGCTCAAGGAGTTTATGTCATTTACGTTGTATGTTTGATAATAATTTTGTAATAAATTAATGTTTTATTATATTTAGTATATACAGCGGTTCGACAGGCCGATCCTCCAGGTGCGTCAGGCCGAATTATCCCTTATGGGATGGCAGACCGATGGATTCCCACAGCAGGCCGGACCTCACGACTTCAGCAGGCCGAAGTACGCCATCGGCAGGTAGAAGACAACTAACGAGTAATCAAGAGGTAGTCGCCAAAATTGTGGCATGGATGATTAATTTTGATTGGATGATAAATTGTGATGGATTAGCATATTTTTGGTCTATTTCCTTATTTTAGGTAATAAAATGTTTGACTTTTATGGATGATTGGGTGTTTGATTAGATTTCCTATTTTTAACTTGAGAAATATGGTAAATGGAGCAATTTTTTTTTTTTTTTTGACTTTCCCCTAAATGTTCTCTATCATACACATGAATCCTCCATCAAAAAAAAAATGTTCTGCCATTGAGAAAAATCGTTCCCCTTATTTGATTATTTTTCACGCATATTTTCTCACTTCCACAAAGTTGTCTTAGACACCCTCCCTTTTTCCTCTCACGCCCTCTCTCCTTCTTCTCCTCTTTTCTATGATTTCTTCCTCTTCTCTCCAATTTTTTTTGCTACAAATATTTGAATGAAATATTGGGGTCTTTGTTGAGCAAATTCAAAGGATAGCTTGAGAAGAATTGTTTGAGGTAAGAATTTGTTCTCAGTTTATTTCTGAAATATATTTTTCTTTTTTACTCTGACTACTACATTTTTGTCTAGGAATTTTTGTATGCTCTAAAATTTTAATATGTTATTCATGTATGTGCTATGTGTTATCCCTCAAAATTTCACTTTATTTGGACATTTCTATGCTAAGTTATGAATTTTCTTCTCTCTGCCACTTATAATTGAATTGTTGCTAATCGATAAAGCTTTGTATAAATGTAGACCTTGTTCCTTAGGCAAATGAATGATTTTTCTCACAAAATTTTACATATTTGTTTACGTATATGTTAAGTTATGAACAAGAAAGTTTCATAATAATATGATGAATATTTTTTGTGTTATAAAATTTTCATTATGACTAGGTTTTGAGACTGTTTTATCAGTGAAATTGCTAGACTTTTGTTGTGTGACATTTTCATATGACTACATGAATTTATTTGACAATGAGACTTTTTGTGCTCTTATATTTATATGTAAATAAGATGTCATAAGAATTTTAGGGTCTAAATAAATTTATTTTAATTGTTTGAGAATGATGATCACATGTAGCCTAATACCTGGTTTGTTTGAAGTTATTTTTGTCTCTGAGTTCTAACAGATGTTGTGGATTATTTTGAATTTATGTTAGGGTGATTTTTGGATATGTTATAGTTTTTGGTGTCTATTATATGTATTAATATTTGTGGATTTTTCTACAACATCAATAACACGATAAATGGACTTAAGCTGTAATTGTTCACTACCAAACTATTGCTGGTAGATTTTGTGACTTGTTTTAAATATCAAATGAAATTTTTATGGTCAACGAAAAATCATAATGAAATGTTTATGTGTTAGCTTTCTTCCTCTAGAATCTCATGCTCTAATTGTGCATGAATTATGAGTTATTAAATTATGAATACTTAAGGGTCAGGTAGGTATTAGCATTGTAGTCCTTGCATGAATATTTGTAAGATAGTAAAGTGTATGAATGTTTATGTAATTCTTGAGATGAGGGTACAAATGATGTCTTATGCTAATTAATTGAGTTCATGAAGGTGAAAATTAATTTTATTTTTTTTATATGAATGAATGACATGAACATTTCTAGAAGCGAACACATCTAGACCGCGGCAACATCATCTAAAGAAAAGGTTTAGTAAGCTAAACAAGTAAGTACATTCTCACCTGCAACATGATGTGGTCTATGAAAAGTTTGAATTTTATGTTCATGATGATTCCTATGATGATTCTATAACGGTTTTATTAAATGTATTATTATGAAAGTTTATTATACAAAGTTATGCACGTTTTGATGATGACGTATTCAAAGGTGTATAGATATATGTATATATATATGTATTACCTAAATAAGTGTTGCTCACCCCATGTTATGTTATGTTTATGTTTATGATGTCATGTTTGGTTTGGGATTAGCTACCCCTCTCCTCTCATGACGGCGTGCCTATGATGATGTTAATGGTGCAACACTTAGGCCCTTAAATATAAAACGAACAAAGTTTTAATATGGATAATGTAATGAAAGATATGTTCTATATGAAACTGTGCCTAGCACACTATTATGATGAAGCTTATGGTGATGATGTTTCATAAAGATGTTCATAAAATGTTTTACGCTGTGAGATATGAAATGTACTTACTAAGTTTTTGCTTACTTAGTTAGACATTATGTTACAGATAAGGGTAAAAAGATCATGGATTAGGTGGAGGGCAAGGAAGGGCGTGTGAGCTATGCATGATGGATTGAAAACAGAAGAATGCCAAAGAAGAAATTTAAAGTTATAAACTATATTTTGTTATCTGAGTATGTTTATTTATCTGAGCATGTTTATTTGAATGGTTTTAATGATTTTAACTCTGTCGCTATATCTATATAGGATTATTATTTGTCTTTCACACTTTGAAATAATGAGACTTGTTTTAAATTAAAAGTTTTGTTTTTTTTTATAGCAGTTTGGCCTACCGATTCTTATTAGTCGATCTGCTATTGTCAGTTTTGGCCTGTCGATTTTGTTGATTTTAAAACCCTATTTTGCAGAGCCTCAGATGACCTGCCAGTGGTTGAAGTTTAGACTGCCGATCAAGTTCGGCTTGCCAAAGTCTAAAGTTTGGCCTACCGAACTATGTATGTAGATTTTAAAAGTTGTGTTAATTTTTATTTAAACTATGGATTTATTACTTGGTGTGATAAACTATATAAGAACACTCATAAACAAATAAAAAAAATGTATGCATGGATCTCGGGGTATGTTTCCATATTATGTTTTCATTGAAATAGTTTATCTTAAATAATACCAAATAGAATAAATGTAATGACATCTGTGACATCCTCAAGGGGGTGTTACAGGCTTCGGTATCAAAGCAGATTTTTGTTTTCTATTCATGTCGCCATACGTCGGTCCAAGTCCTCCAAGTAAGTATATTTTAAGTTAATTGTTAAGGATGCAAGTTTGATGATAAGTATAAAATTTAATTGCTTAATGATTAATACCCTAATAGTGAAATCCTGTCTCATAAATTAGAAGATTGTTCCTAAATTCATAACTCTTTTAGGAAATCAATGATGGACGGTCATAGAAGAATGCAAACTTGCACTCAAACCAATGAAAGGCTGATGACGATGATTGTCGAGCTCCAAAGGCAACTCGAGGAACAAAGAAGGGAAATTGAAGAACTAAGAGCCAATGGTCAAGGCGATAAACGACGAGGCAATGACACACTGTCTCTTCCTCCTCCCCAGCCACAAGTAGTTGAAGCCCCGACTCTTGTAGTAGAACCTAGACCGGTCTATTAGGAACCACTTTTATCAGATGGAGCCAGTAGATTTTGAAGGTTCTAAGGATCCTTTAGTTGCTCAAGGATGGCTAAAGACAATTGAGGCCACTCTAAAACTTATGGGCTTCACAGATAATAAAAAGGTTCTCTGCGCTTCGTACTGCCTCACCATGGAGGGCAGAATTTGGTGGGACAAAATCGAACAGAGCAAGACTGTCGATGAGATGACATGGGCCAATTTCATTCATGAATTCAACACAAAGTTCTTCCACATAAACATTACCCGAAAGCATTATGATGAGTTCGAGAACCTATGCCAGGAAGATATGTCGGTTACAGATGTTGTGGCAAAATTTGATCAGTTAGCTCACCTTTGCCCAAGGATGGTTAGTAATGAGAGTGAAAGGGTTAGAAGACTGATTAGGGTCTCATGCCAGAGATTGCTGCAATTGTTGATGGAGTAAGTCCACCTAGAAACCAAGAGCAGGTTGTATTAAGGGCCCAACATGCTGACTTTTATTTGTCGAAGCTAAGAAGATATCAACCTCAACAAGGTCAATCGACGACCAATCCAAGCACTTAGAACCGTCCCCAAAACAAGAAAAACAAGAGCAATAATAACTAGAACAAGAGAAACAACGAAAGGAAGGGCAATTCTCAGAACCAACAGAGTCAAGGCAATAAGAGGCATAATGGTGGCCAGTCCAACAACAATAACAGCTAGATTCAACCTTGCACCAAATGTGGGAAGAAACATCCAGGAGAATCTTGTCTGGGAACGAACCAGTGTTTCATTTGTGGATGTGAAGACCACTTTGCCAAGAACTGGCCCAATCAGATGAAAGTACAAGCTCAGTAGAGAATTCCTCATGCCCAGCTCCATCAGATGCAAGCTACCTTAGAAGGGTCGTTGATTAGCCAGGGAAAACTTAAAGCCCCACCTACTAATGCTTGCATGTATGTAATGACGAAAGAATAGGTGGCTACTTAAGCTTCTAATGTGGTCACAGGTCAGATTTCAAGTCTCTCTATTAATGCACATGTTCTCTTTGATACGGCTGCTACACATTCTTTTGTATCATTGTCCTTTGCTAAGAAGTTAGGGGTTCATTTAGAACCAATGAGACAAGAATTCACTATGGCACTACCCTCTGGAGAAGTGATGATATCTACACACGGTTTGCAAACTGTTCTTCTGTGGATTTTTGAGAGGGAACTTTTCGTCAAACTTATTATGATCGACATGTATGATTATGACATGATTCTAGAGTTGAATTTTCTAAGCAAATACAATGCTTCTATTGAATGCCAGAAACAAAAGGTGATCTTTCACCCAAAAGGTGAACATTCGTGTATATGGGCAAGTCTAAAAAGAAACCAAGTATGTTTTTTGTCAGACATGAAAGCAAAGAAGTTGTTAGCAAGCGACTGCATAGGTTACTTAGCAAACATTGTAGACAAAAGTTATAAAGAAAAGGCAAGGATTGAAGATGTTGCAGTAGCACGAGAATTCTCAGAGGTGTTTCCAAATGATCTGTCAAGCTTACCGCTTGATAGAGAAATTGAATTCGAGATCAAGCTCGTTCCAAGCACAGACCCGATTTCAAAAGCACCTTATAGAATAGCCCCAGCAGAGTTGAAGGAGCTTTATTCTTAATTAAAGGAATTGTATGACAAAGACTTCATCAGGCCTAGTACTCACCTTGGGGAGCCTAGCCTTATTTGTCAAGAAAAAAGATGGATCTATGAGATTCTGCATTGACTATAAAGAACTGAATAAAGAAATGATCAAGAATAAGTACCTGTTGCCCATATTGATGACTTGTTTGATCAACTTAAAAATGCATCTGTGTTCTCAAAGATTGACCTACGGTCGGGATACCACCCGTTAAAGATTAAAGAAGGAGACATCCCTAAAACAGCCTTTAGATCAAGGTATGGTCACTATGAAGTTGTGGTTATGCCTTTCGGCCTAACGGATGCACCTGCAGCCTTCATAGACTTGATGAATAGAGTATTCAAGGATTTCCTTGATAAATTTGTCGTGGTGTTTATTGACGATATTCTTGTTCATTCGAAGAGTCAAGAAGAACACGTTAAGCATCTAAGAATTGTGTTGGAGACATTAAGGAGACACAAGTTGTATGCCAAGTTCTCCAAGTGTGAATTCTGGTTCAATAAAGTGTCTTTCTTGGGGCATGTAGTATCAAAGGAAGGGGTAATGGTAGATCCTGCTAAGGTAGAGGCTATTCTCAACTAGAAACAATCGACGAATGCAAGTGAGATAAGGAGCTTCTTGGTCCTAGCCAGTTATTATCAGAGATTTATGGAAGATTTCTCCAAGATAGCAGTGCCACTCACAAATCTAACCCGTAAGGGAAAGAAGTTTGAATGGGCAGATGCATGTGAGAAGAGTTTCCAAGAACTGAAGAAAAGATTGACTATAACTCCAATATTGGACATTCCTAAAGGAAGCAACAGATTTGTAATTGATAGTAATGCTTCTAAGATAGGCCTTGGTGCTTCTGATGCAGAATGATAGAGTAATCGCTTACGCATTGAGACAACTAAAGGATTATGAGAAGAACTATCCTACTCATGACCTCAAGTTAGCGGTAGTTGTTTTTGCACTGAAAATATGGAGACATTACTTGTATGGGGTCCAATGCAAGATTTTCACTGATCATCAAAGTCTGAAGTACTTCTTCATCAGAAAGACCTAAATATGAGACAGCGAAGATGGCTAGAGTTGGTAAAGGATTATGATTGTGAGATCTTTTATCATCTAGGAAAGGCTAATTGTGTGGCTCATGCTCTGAGTAGGAAGATTGTTGCCACGTTAATGTCATTACAAGCAATGTCTCAGCCTTTAAGAAAGAAATTATGGACTTTGGTTTGGAACTCATAACAACCCAGCTATCAGCACTCACGCTTGCTCCAACAATGCATGATGAGATTCAGAGTAAGCAAGACGTAGATGTAAGCCTCACGAGGATTAAGTAGGAAATAAAGGAAGAAAAATGTAAAGAGTTTCGTGTTACAGATGATGGAACTCTATACCTTAAGAACCGCTTATGTGTTCCAAACATTGATGGCTTAACAGAAAGAATTTTAGCAAAAATTCGCAACACTCCTTATTCAATTCATTTTGGTGCAACAAAGATGTACAATAATCTAAGAGATAACTTTTGGTGGTTTGGAATGAAACATGATGTTGCCATGTATGTGAAGAAATGCTTGACATGCCAGCAAGTTAAAGTTGAACACCAGACCTGGTGGCGATTTACAATCAACTTAGATGCCAAAATGGAAATGGGAAGAAATTGCAATGGATTTCATTACCAGTTTGCCCACGACTATGAATGGTTATGATGCTATTTCGGTTGTTGTCGATCGACTGATGAAGACGGCACTTTTCATTCCCATTAAGATCACTTACTCTATGGAGCGATTAGCGGAACTCTATGTTAAGGAAATTGTGCAACTTCATGGAATCCCTAAGTCTATCAATTCTGATCATGACGGCAGGTTCATGTCAAAGTTCTAGAAAAGTGTACAGACTGCAATGGGAACAAAGTTGCACTTAGTACATCTTTTTATCCTCAGACAAATGGCCAAATGGAGAGGACGAACTTGATCTTAGAAGATATGCTTTGGGCCTATACCCTCAACTTCAAGACTAACTGCTGTAAAATATTACCATTAGCAGAATTCGCTTACAACAATAGTTACTAGGCGACGATTGGGATGGCACATTATGAGGCCCTGTATGGGTGGAAATATAGGTCACCCATATGTTGGCATGAAGCTAGTGAAAAGAAGTTAATGGAAAATGTTGATAATGAAAAGACCGATTTTGTTAATGAAACCTCTGAGATGATAGAGTTAATAAGAAAGATAATAGAGACCGCTCAAAGCTGACAAAAAAGTTATGCTGATAAACGAAGAAGGCCCTTAGAATTTGTTGTAGGTGATTTAGTGTTCTTAAAGGTTGCACCAATGAAAGGAGTAATGAGGTTCAGGAAGAAAGGCAAGTTGAACCCGAGGTTTGTCAAACCCTATAAAATTGTGAAATGAATAGACAAAGTAGCTTATCAGTTGAGATTGCCATCAGAAATGCCAGCTATACATGATGTATTCCATATTTTGATGCTTAAGAAATGTGTCCCAGATCCTACACACGTTATTGAACCACAGGTGATCGAAAAACAAGATGACCTTAGTTATGAAAAAAAGCTAATGGAGATTTTAGATCAGAAGGCAAAGACCCTGGGAAATAAAGAAATCCCATTGGTCAAGGTTTTATGGCGAAATGACCAAGTGGAAGAAGCTATATGGGAACGCGAAGATGACATGAGGGTTAAGCATCCACAGCTATTCTAAGTTTCAAGGACGAAACTCTTATAAGGTGGGGAAAATTGTAACACCCGCCAAATCTCAAGTAACGGATTATGTTAAATGAATAATGACGTTAAGTAATTTTTCCATATAATATAATGTTACCAATTATGTCATTTTAAGTATAATGATAGGTGACGGTCTCGTGGAATTGATGTGCTCAAAGTATTCATGTCATTTACGTTGTATGTTTGATAATAATTTTGTACTAAATTACTGTTTTGTTATATGTCGTATATACGGCGGTTTGACAGGCCGATCCCCTAGGTTCGGCAGGCCAAATTATCCCTCACGGGATGGTAGGTCGATGGATTCCCTCAACAAGTTGGACCTCATGACTTTGGCAAGCCAAAGTATGCCATCAGCAAGCCAAAGACAACTAACAAGTAATTAACAAGTAATCACCAAAATTGTGGCATGGATGATTAATTTTGATTGGATGATAAATTGTGATGGATTAGCATATTTGTGGTCTGTTTCCTTATTTTAGGTAATAAAATGTTTGACTTTTATGAATGATTGGGTGTTTGATTAGATTTCCTATTTTTAACTTGAGAAATATGGTAAGTGGAGCAATTTTTTTTTTTACTTTCCCCTAAATGCTCTCTATCGTACATGTGAATCCCCCATTAAAAAAAATGTTTTGCCATTAAGAAAAATCGTACCCCTTATTTGATTATTTTTCACACATATTTTCTCACTTCCACAAAGTTGTCTTAGACACTCTCCCTTTTTCCTCTCACGCCCTCTCCCCTTCTTCTCCTCTTTTCTACGATTTCTTCCTCTTCTCTCCTTCAATTTTTTTTTTTTGGAAATATTTGAATGAAATATTGGGTCTTTGTTGAGCAAATTCCAAGGATAGCTTGAGAAGAATTGTTTGAGGTAAGAATTTGTTCTTCGTTTATTTCTAAAATATATTTTTCTCTTTAACTCTGACTACTGTATTTTTCTCTAGGAATTTTGTTTACTCTAAAATTTTAATATGTTATTCATATATGTGTTATGTGTTATCCCTTAAAATTTCACGTTATTTGGACATTTCTATGCTGAGTTATGAATTTTCTTCTCTCTACCACTCATAGTTGAATTGTTGTTGATTGGTCAAGCTTTGTATAAATGTAGACCTTGTTCCTAAGGCAAATGAATGATTTTTCTAACAAAATTTTATATTTATGTTTATGTATATGGTAAGTTATGAACTAGAAAGTCTCAAGATAATATGATGAATATTTTTTGTGTTATAAAATTTTAATTATGACTATGTTTTGAGACTGTTTTATTAGTGAAATTGTTGGACTTTTGTTATGTGACATTTTCGTATGACTAAATGAATTTATTTGACAATGAGACTTTTCGTGCTCTTATATTTATATGTAATTAAGATATCATAAGAATTTTAGGGTCTGAATAAATTTATTTTAATTGTTTGAGAAGGATGATCGCATGTAGCCTACTGCCTGGTTTATTTGAAGTTATTTTTGTCTCTAACTTCTAATACATGTTATGGATTATTCTGAACTTATTTTAGGGTGATTTTTGGATATGTTATAGTTTTAGGTGTCTATTATATGTGTTAATTTTAGTGGATTTTTCTATGACATCAATAATGCGATAAATGGACTTAAACTGTGATTGTTCACTGCCTAACTATTGTTGGCAGATTTTATGACATGAAATTGTGACTTGTTTTAAATACCAAATGAAATTTTACGGTCAACGAAAAATCATAATGTTATGCTTATGTATAAGCTTTGTCCATCTAGAATCTCATGCTCTAAATGTGCACGAATTGTAAGTTATTAAATTATGAATACTTAAGGGTTAGGTAGGTATTAGCATTGCAGTTTTTGCATGAATTTTTATAAGATAATAAAATGTATAAATGTTTATGTAATTCTTGAGATAAGGGTATGAATGATGTCTTATGCTAATAAGTTGAGTTCATGAACATGAAAATTAATTTTATTTTTTTTATGTGAATGAATGATATAAACATTTCTAGAAGCAAGCATATCAAGACCGTGGTGACGTTATCTAAAGAAAAGGTTTCGTAAGATAAACAAGTAAGTACATTCTCACCTGCAACATGATATGATTTGTGAAAAGTTTGAATTTTATGTTCTTGATGATTTCTATGATGATTCTATAATGGTTTTATTGAATGTATTATTATGGAAGTTTATTATACAAAGTTATGCACGTTTTGATGATGACGTATTCAAAGGTATAAAAGTATAGATATATGTATGTATATATGTATCACCTAAATAAGTGTTGTACACCCAATGTTATGTTATGTTTATGTTTATGATGTCATGTTTGGTTTGAGATTAGCTACCCCTCTTCTCTCATAATGGCGCACCTATGATGATGTTAATGATGTAACACTTGGGCCCTTAAAGATAAAACGAACAAAGTTTTGATACAGATAATGTAATGAAAGATATGTTCTATATGAAACTGTACCTAGCGCACTATTATGATGAAGCTTATGGTGATGATGTTTCATAAAGATGTTCATAAAATGTTTTACGTTGTGAGATATGAAATGTACTTACTAAGCTTTTGTTTACTTAGTTATACATCATGTTGCATATAAGGGTAAAAAGATCATGGATTAGGTGGAGGGCAAGGAAGGGTGTGTGAGCTACGCATAATGAATTGAAAACGGAAGAACGCCAAAGAAGAAATTTAAAGTTATAAACTATATTTTGTTTTTTGAGTATGTTTACTTATCTGAGTATGTTTATTTATCTGAGCATGTTTATTTGAATGGTTTTAAAGATTTTAACTATGTCTCTATATCTATATTGGATTATTATTTGTCTTCCCTACTTTGAAATAACGAGACTTGTTTTAAATTAAAAATTTTTGTTTTTTTTAACAACAGTTCGGCCTGTCGATTCTTATCAGTCTGTCTGCCAGTGCCAGTTTCGGCCTATCGATTGCCCTGTATTGCCCCATCGATTGCCCTGTATCGGCCTGTCGATTTTATTGATTTTAAAATCCTGTTATGCAGAGCCTCAGATGGCCTGTCGGTGGTTGAAGTTCGGACTGACGATCAAGTTCAACTTGCTAAAGTCCAAAGTTCGGCCTACCGAACTACAGATTTAAAAAGTTGTGTTCATTTTTATTTAAACTATGGATTATTACTTGGTGTGATAAACTATATAAAGAACATTCACAAACAAATAAAAAAAATGTATGCATGGATCCTGCGGTATGTTTCAATATTATGTTTTCATTGAAATAGTTTATCTTAAATAATAGCAAATAGAATAAATGTAACGATATCTATAATGTCTGTAAGGGGGCGTTACACTAACCTACTAAGGTCGTAGCATGTGCTTAGGACATAGCACATTCTTAGGCCTTAGCATGTGCAAAACTTAACGCATGGAGATATTTATGCTGCATGCCATGCAATTTTTCATTGGATTGATTTATGCCTCTGACTCAAAAACTATTTGAAAATATGTTACAATGGCATGACTAAAATTTAATGTCTTGACCAAAACACCTTCAAATTATATCTTAATAAATGTTATGTTTATATGGTAAGTGGCTCATTTACAACTTTTATATATATATCTTGTTATGCTGGTAAACAAAATTTTTTGTGTAAATATGATATTTACTTGTTCTTATGTAAGTAAAACATAGTGAATATTATTGGCAAATATTACATTTACATAGTAAATGACTCATTTACAACTTGTACATGTATTTACCTTTCTTATATATAAGTTCAACAGGTTGAATATTATTGGTAGATGTAAATGACTCATTTACAACTTACACATGTTATTTACCTGTTCTTATATATAATTCAAATAGATTGAATACTATTGGTAATTGTTATGTTTATATGGTAAATGATTCATTTACAACTCAAAAAAAAAGGAACTTGTTACGTGAGTAAATTGAACATTTATTGTGTAAATGTGACATTTACCATGCAAATGTAAATAGAACATTGAGGGTATATTTGATATTTTCAAATATAGTCAATGATGTGGCATGGAATTCTCTATAATTATTTTTTTATGTGACATAAATCAAGTTGTGATTTACGTAAGTGTCTAATTATAGGACCTTGAATTCAAAACTATCCACAAACTATTTTAATTACAAAATTGTATGCTATTTTACATGTGAAGACTATTATAGCCTTGAATTGTAATAGGGAACAATTAATAATAGGAAACAATTAATCTCTATATAGTAGACTATTATATATGATTATATTTTCTTCATCGTCATAATGAAATAAGATTATAATTTTTTCATAATCATAATGAAATAAGTTTATAATTGTATTCATCATGATAATGAAATAAAATTATAATTCATTTATTCATTTTTATAAAGATTTGTAACTTTGTAATTATGATTATCTTCATTATTAATGTTGAACGTCGATATATATATATATATATATATATATGATCATCAATAATCAAAGTATAATGACTGCATCTTCATGATAATAAACTAGAACTATAATTACATTTATTATCATAAAGATTTGTAACTTTATAATATATATGACAACTTTCATTATTAGTAGAGTAGGATAGCGAAATATATATATACGTATATATATATATATATATATATATATATACAAGATTATGATTGCTTTCATTATCATAATGAAATGAGTTCGTAATTGTACTCCTTAAGAAAATTAAAATATGATTATAAATTCACTTATTCATTATCACAAAGATTTGTAACTTTATAATGATGTTTGATTTCATTATTAATGTTAAACACCAAAATATTTATATGTATATATGATGATCAATGTCAACACATAATGACTGCATCTTTATGATAATGAAGTAGAACTATAATTATATTCATTATCATAAAGATTTGCAACTTTAAATTATGATTGTCTTTATTATTAATGTTGGAGAATATATATCTAAACATAGACAGATGATCAACGAATAAGAGCATAATGGTTGCATCTTCATGAATTATATTAATGAAATAGGATTATAAATTCATTCATTATCATAATGAAATTTGATTATACATTTTGTAATAATTATTAATGACTTAAAAATAAAATATAAATACATATAAATAGATAAAGATAGACACTTTATGATCAAAGAATTAATAGAAGCATAATGATTATAGATTTATGATAATGAAAAAAATTATAATTATATTAATTATTATAAAAAATTGTGTTTATGAGTATAATGACAACCTTTATTATTACCAGAGTAGGATAGCAAAATACATATATAAGATTATAATTTCTTTCAATATCATAATGAAATAAGTTTATAAATGTGTTCATTATGATAATGAAATAAGATTATAAATTCACTCATTCCTTATCATAAAAATTTGTAACGTTATAATTATGATTGTTTTCATTATTAATGTTGAACACTGAAATATATATACATATATAAATGATCAATGATCAAAACATAATGACTACATCTATATGATAACAAACTAGAACTATAATTATATTTATTATCATAAAGATTTGTAACTTTAAATTATCATTGTCTTCATTATTATTGTCGAACAATATATATAGACACACATGTATAATAAAAAAAAGAGCATAAAGGTTGCATCTTTATATTAATAAAATAAGATTATAAATTCATTCATTATAATAATGAAATATGATTGTAAATTCTTTAATAATTATTAATGACTATGAAAAATAAAATATAAATACATACATATTTAAAATATGCAAAAGGGGTATTAAGAGCGTCACAAGTCCCTAGCACATGCTCGCGAGCCTTAGCACGTGCTTGGAACACAATCGCATCCGGTTGTGGCTCTCACACACACTTCCCTATTGCCGTCTTAGTACATGCTCGAGACTTAGCATGTGCTCAAAACTTAGCACTTGCTCGTGGGCCTTAGCACGTGCTCGGGACATAGCACATACTCTCCGGTCTTGGCTTGTGCTTGGCGCGTGCTTGGGTTCCAATAGTGGTTGACTATTTATCGCCTTTTAATACCTTTGAAAATATTGCCCGACATTTTGGATTCTTATACATTTTTTAAATCAACTATATACATTCTTTTTTACTTAGAAAAGCTTCCTCTTTTACATACTTTTTTGTACATATTGCTAAAATAGGAAAACAAAAAAAGGTACACATGTGACATGAAGAAGTGTGTTGTGGAAACTCCCAAAACAAATATTTAATAAAAATAACAAAAATAGAAATTAAAAAAGAAAAAAAAAAACTTTTCCACCTTTGTTGTACTAGAGAAATACTACAGATAATTCATTAACATTGTTTAATTATAATGACACATCTCAGTGTTGAGAAAATAGTCTATGGTTGGCTTCTTTTCCATGGCCATCAACTTGCACACTATATGGGGGCAATTTAGTGGACTTACGTAATGTGGAATTATTAGAAAAGTCCGTGAGATAATTTGTTAATATTGCTTAATTACTATTAAAGCAGTGTTGAGAAAATACTCTAATGTTGAAGTTTACACCATGAGCTTTAACCTGTATAGTTAGATGGGCCAATTTAAGGGACTTGCTTAGACATCGTCGGATTATCACAATTTGTGACACTCGTAGTGTTCATATTTGTTGTAACAATATAGATTTGAGTGATGTTTTTACTAAACAAATAGCACGTGGATAAACCTAATACAAAAATTTGAGTCAACATAAATACGACTCGAATTGCCACCCCTTAAATTTTAACATGTGGGCCCATAAGATTTTAACAGTAATTAGATCTTGGATTCAAGTGCGTTGCATGTGGAAGGCATACACGACGTTATAATTGCCTTCTTCTTTGTTGTTGCTCGTTCGCATCTCACACGCTAGTCTTCTCCATTGATTGCTTATTTCATTTTTAACAAAAGCTTGTCACGCTTCATCGATTCTTAATGCACACATTGCATTACAACTTCTCATAAATCTTCAGTTTTAAGTTAACAAAAGCCTCACACACTTGTTTGTTCACGTTTTAAGTTTGAAACAACACTAATCTCGTGCATGCATAACGCATATGTTACTCGGCTACATCTTCATAAGGGAAAACAGCACAGAGCTAAGCACAATATTGGCAAGCAGAAGTGGAAATCATGACTAAGAAAAGAAATCCATTAACATTTGATTATTGATTAACCCTGTACATAGAGAGCAAAGGAAAACTATATCCCAACATCCATCCATTGCCAACTCTACAGCAATTCAATTTCCCTCGAACCATATGTTATCCCTAGATTTTCACTTAAATTTTCACATTCAAAAAAGCAACAATCCCCGCCACTCACCTATCTGGTTACTAATTCATGCATAAAATACGCAGCCACACAACCTACGAACTATGAAGGCCCCAGCAACAAATTAATGAGGATGGACTTGTTTCAAATGTGCAGGAGAATCCGTCGCTAGCGCATCTCAGCATATACTTTTTTACTTAAATGCTTCGAATAGTGTCCACCCGATCGATAACGTCTAGTGCTTTGATTCGGTCGATATCAAAGTCGATGACTGGAACAGAAGATGGTCTCCTAATGGGAAATGGATCCTTCCTAGCATCACTCATTGGGGAGTGGCTACTACTTTTACTCAGCCTATGATGCTTGCTTAACCTGGTCTTCACAGTGTCAAATTCCTGACTCTTGCTTATTCCAGGTGTCAGTTTCCGCTTACTCACATCTCGAAGCATCTGCTGATCTTCAACTGTCAACATGGGGGATGGACAGTTGGGCTTGCACGAAGACAACTGAATTGTCTTTTGATTTGGGGAGCGTATCGGGGATTTGACCGGAGACCTGACACCACCATTTCCAGCCCTTGCTTGGCTAACCAAATGGTGAAGCCACACAACCAGTTCAAGAATATAAGCTTCAGTTTTCTCCTTATCTGCATGGTGTAGAGTCTCGATCCTCAGCGAGTCAGTTTGACCAGCAGGTTTTCGGTTCACATCGGACCTAAAGAATTTCAATCAAAAAAGCTTATCAAAATATGGAAAGACCATAACTGAAGGAACAATAAGAAATGTTTTACCAACTTACCCTGTGTTTGCCCATTCTCCAACCCAACCAAAGCCATGATGAGCTCTATGTAAACCAATCAGCAAAAAAGACATGCTCATAGGTTAGTGACTAAACAAATATACTACAAAGAACATACCAATATCTACATATTGAGAGGGAGTAAATGCTGATCACCCAATTTATAATGGGGTTCTTTCATTTTTTATACTCTGCATTTTTTAGGTTACCAAAAAATCATACCATGTATTTTGAATTGTATCAACTTTATGCCGCAACATTTCAAATTCATGCTAAATTCATCCTTTTTTCTTCTGTCAAAGGTTTAATTTAACTACATAGAAGACCTAAATATCCTTCACATTTTTTAAATTTTTTTTTCTTTAGGACTTTTTTTTGCCAAAACTGACCATTGCCCAGAAAAAGTTAAGAATTGTGCATAAATGATGGAATCTGAAGGTATAAAAGTGAGACAATCCAAAATATAAAATATGATTATTTGATAACCTCAACATGCATGGTTTTAAGCATAAACACCCTCTTTAATAAGTTACAATGTTCTCAAAACAGTGGCCAAAGGGTATTCCAGTCATTCCACTTGAGAAGAAAAAGCAATTCATTACTTTCTTACCCTTCCTCCTCGACATTTAAAAAAAAAAAAAAAGTATAATCTTTTTCAATGAAAATAAAGGCAATTGAGCAAAGTATAAAATGGGGCATCAGATGCCATCAAAATATCCAACAAAAAATTGATCCACATGATGGCTTGAAGGCTTACTTGGTCGTGTTATTTGCAATTGGGACAAGCCAACGCAATGTTTTCTCCATCTCGATTTTAATTTGAGGGATAGTAAGCTGCAAGGAAAACAGATTGAAAGATGATGATCACACTTACCACATTGCGAGGGAAATATTAAAGAAAATACTCCTAGAGAAAAGATTGATATTTTTATAATCACTCACAAAAGATTGAAAGACCAAATTCCAAGAAATTACTAAGATTATTTTTTATTAAACAAAGAATAGATACCTCTTCCTTTACATGAAATGACTGTAATTTTGAGCGCATAGCTGACTTTATCGTTGGCGGAAGCCCTTGATATAAAGCGTCCCTTGTATTCGGAGGCACCGAACTTGACCGAGAAACCTGATCACAGTTACATACCACACAACATTACTTGATATAAAGCATCAAAACATATTTTGGAAACTACCAAGGAGAGTTTTGTTTTTTGCAAGTTTGTAGGAGAGCTGCAGATAATTTTCATATATCCTTTTCTCATTCTAAATCAGAAAATAAAAGGATAGAAGAGAAATTACAAGTGGAAGTAGAAAAACTCACAAGAGTATCAATTTGAGTAATGATATTTGCATAATGCAATGCGAGACCAGCAGAACCCAACTTGTTATGAGATCCTTTTATTGGTTTATCAACATCTGCAAGGGAACAAAAAGAACCAACAAGTACTAACCCACATTCTACTACTTCTAAGAATCAACAAGAATTGAGAACTAAATTAGCATTTCAATGAACAATAATTTACTAGAATTTATCCCAAACAATTTAAAGGCGAAAACAAAAAGAGAAACAATAATCAGAATTTTGATTCAATCTTGTCAGCACATACCAGCATTACCAAAGGCTTCGTGAATCTCCACGTGCAGGAAATGTACTATGTCCACAAGCTTCTCCATTACCTGTATATACATTACACTTTAGGAGGTAGAGCAAATTAAAGAATAGCAAATATGATGGTTACTTTGATATGCGCCCAAATATGAGAAATTTTCACTTTATAATTGCTAAGAAACCCTTCGTAGCATCAGCAAATAAGACCAAGTAGTCGAGTCATCCGATTTCAAACTCTCAAGAGAAGAGGTAAAGAAATAATGGCTTGCTACCTCTTCCAGAATCTTGGACCAGAGGGATTTCTTCTTCAAGTTTCTGACATGCTTCCGTTGACTTTTTAACTCTGTTCTTAAAATTGAAAGGCTGTCTCCTACTAGCCAAAAGAATTTATCAATAAATTTTGTGAATCAAAAAGATTACCAAGAACATCCCTGATAGAAAATTACAAGTCGGAATTTAAGTTGTCTTTATCAGCTTAACTTTCCGCCGTTCTTCGTTCAATTCAGAGTCACACTAAAGCGATAATTATCACAGAATGTGCAAATACAACATATTTCCATGAAGCCTGATTTCTCTTATTGATGTGTCTTATATTTTTCAGAAAAAAAAAAAGAAAATAATAATAATAACAACTACGTTTGCTTTATCTAAATCTTCTGTGCTCCGTAGCATTGTTAAAAGAAATAAAAATAATAATAATAATAACCAAAACTAAGGATTCAATTATCTTTTTTTTATGGTAGTCGGTTACCGATTCTAGGGGCACGAATACTGGTATAAAATTTATTGAAACATTATGCACCCGCTACTAGGTTTATAACCAGTCACATTGTACATATGCAAATGTTATGGGAAGAAAATGTCACTTGGTAAGGTGCATATATTAATATGCACAAACCCAACCAAAAAAAAAAATAAAGAAGAAGAAGAAAGAGTGAAGGGGACAGTAATATGTGCAAATTTATAGCTTTCATAGATGCACACACTAATGATGTTTTATTCTTTGGTAAGAACCAGGAGCTTTCCTTCACCACAAAAGAAAAATAATGAAAAAAATAAAAAACTATTTTTATCATGCTATCAAAAGAATGCACTGAAGGCTAATTAATAGAATAAAAATGAGTAATGTTGTATCTGGTTCTTTGTTATACATTCATTCCCTGATACATAATGAAAAATAGATATCAAAACTAACACTTTGGTGCAATATACATCCTCAAAACTAGTATAAGAATTCTCTCAACAATTCAGCCTCAGAAATTAAAAGTTGAGCAGTATTTGCCGCACACAGGACACTAGAAAAAACCATACCTTTTAAAACACAGAATGGAATGACAAATAAAAGTAAGGAAATCAAACGAAATATGAAGCTTATAAAGTCATGAAGCAATGTACCTCTTTGAGCAGCATTTGAGTTATCCTCTTCCTGATGCTTACGTCGATAATCTTGCTCAAATCTGTCCAAGGCATGCAACTCATGATACAATTCCTGTACCAAAAAAATAAAAAATAAAAAATAAAAAATAAAATAAAATAAAATAAGAGAAAAAATAAAATTCTTTATGTCAAAATCTGATTCCTAAAATTTGTCGAGAACAAAAGCACATGCGTAATAATTATGCAGTTAGAACATTTCATCAGAAATGCTCTTCCCTCGGGCAAATCGATCGACCAAATTACGAGCCATTTGGAATTATCAAGGGCGAATAATACAATTTCCTATCATGCAGTGAATACGAAATGTGATATACCAAGGGGCCGTCGTGTATAGACCCTTGGATGCCAACAATAAAGATAAACCTTCTTTTCCTATGAAACCGAGTGCAAAACAAGGCAAGCATTGCTTGTGACTTGTAAGAGAATACATCAGTATCCCAAAAAATCTTTCTCCAAGAAAACTCCACTTAAGCCACACGAGAGACTGAAAAAGCAAATTACAGAAGCCCTAAAGCTCAAAAGCTCCTTCTCATGTGCCCAGCCGATGTATATGACTAAAGAATCCTTAAATTGACCAAGCGATTGTACTAAGAGATTAAGAACAACTAGTATAGCTATCTTCCAATCTTGCAAAGCAATCAAAGTTCAAACATCACGCTGCCAAAACCCGAACTTCACTGTAAGAAAACTTTCTAATGAATTCTCCTAATGCATTGCAATATTGAACAAAGTTCAAAACTACAGTTGCTCATAACTCGAGAAGAACGGCAGCAATCTTCTCTCCCGCTCAGGACCTTAAGTTCTTAGAGAAAGACTCCTCATCTCTTTCTAAATCTTTTTGGAATCCAAAGTCCTTTACATAAAATATTTTCACCTCATTAGTAAACCAATCCTACCGTGCTTACAAAATTCCCAAATAATCCATGTCCCGAGCTGGTCTTGTATCCGAAAACCTCCTAATAACACCTTAGCAGAAGCCATCAAATCCTTAACAACAGATAATCCTTGCTATTGGCTTCCATACCCATTCCCACGTAGCAAAATGCACCTTCCCTCCTCCAACCCATGGGAAGTTCCTCTTAATGTTCTCTAATCTGTTAACCAATGACTTGGGATGCGAACATCAGATAGAGAAAAATGTACTTAGGTAGATCCGACAATATGCTTTTAGCAAGAATGATACTGCAACTTGGACATATTGCCTCACAAGTCTCAAACCTGTCTGCCGTTGGGTTTCCTAAAGATTCTGATCTAAGGGAGACGCCTAGAGGAAGGCTCGGGTTAAGAAAGAGGAAGTTACCAACTCTACAAATTCCAAAAAGAAAATAATAATAATAATAATAATAATAATTTGGCAAGTAGCATTATGCAATATAATAATACTGCCTATACACTCACAGCTGTATACTGAACCAAAGTCATCAATTGCTGCATCAGTGTCTCTGCGTCTTCCTTCAATTGTTTCTGTGGTGTAAGTTCTGAACCCAACCTAATATCCGAAAGAGATAACAAGAGTAAATTTTGTAAACCACATTTACAAAGTTGCAAAATAATACATACAAGAAAAAAAAACAAAAATGTAGCTAATATTACTTCTCAAAATATCGATCCAAATGGTGCCACTGAGGATCTTTACAACGATTTCCAAAACGCACCACTTCACCAGAAAAAACTTTCAGTTCATCTCTGTCAAAATACCATAAGAGTACCATTAATTCCGCCCTAACTTAAAGAATCATAAAATCAATAATCAGAAGAATTTAAAGGAAAAATTATTTTATATATATATATATATATATATATATATATATTGGATAAAAAGATAATTTTTAAGTAAAGAGCTGTCTCTAATTATCCACCTCTTGTCAGATGCGGCAATCCTCAAGAGTTCATCCATATCCCGTGATACTAAGTTCTGCACTCCTTCTGATACGAGCACCTCCTCTTTTAAGCATCTGATGTTATCCTTCGAAAGAGATTCCATTAGATTGGAACCTTTAACAATTGTGTTAGCAACTTCGAAAGCCAGTATCGAAATTTTGTTTCCCTTTGTAGTCACCCCAGAGGTAAAACCACTACTGAGGTTCAAATTTGTCATACTACTGCCAAGCGTGTCCAAAACTTCTACTGCCTTCCCAAGGCCAGCAGTACCAGCCTTACCCAAAAGTGAGCTCACTTCCGATACCTAAAACAAAAAAACAAAAACAAAAACAAAACAAAGCAAAACAAAACAAACAAAAAAAAAAAACCAATAACAAAAAAACAAAAAGAACAAAACAAAACAAAAAAACAAAAAACAAAAGCCCAAGTCAAATTTGCAAGACAAGTTTGGTGATTAGTCACTACAATGTTTAATAAAAATACCATTGCTGTAAGGGGCACTTCTCACCATGTAAGGAGTAACCTGTTTCCATCTATATGAAGCAAAGGTACATATAAGCTCAAAATGAAGATCTATAGTGTAAAGACATGTCATCGCTTCTTCTTTTTTTCTTTTTCTCTTTTTTTCAAAGAGAGTAATGACATCCTGATTTCTAATACCCACATAAAGCTTTTGAATCGAATCTATCTCATATTCGTGACCAAATGAAAAACACCAGTGATGTTTATATATCAACGTCACCCCCCAAAAAACAAGGATAAAACAACAATGATGATGATGATAAATAAGCAAAGAAATTAAAAACTAAAAACTACAATCCATGTACAAGACCTTGATTTCAAAGAATACTTGAATTGAACAAATCTCTCTTTCAAAAGAAAGAATTTTAAGGGGAACAGCAATGCAGAATACATAAAGATATTTTCCAATAAAAGATGTATAAGTAACCCAAGGCCCAAGAGGCGGGCATTTTCTAAGATGTATAAGTATTTCTTCGTTCCAAACTAGTTCCACAATCATTTGTCTGTGACCAAGTGTCACTGATCAGAATTTTGGGACTTGTTAACAACATGGTTCACATGTCCAACTATGACGATCATAAAATTAATAGCAAAGCCTAATGAAACTCTGGAATGTTTACTCAGGTCTTATGGCAGGAAACTTCTTCACTCCAAAATACTTCAGCACTTGTCAATATGCATAGGATAATAGTAACAAGAATTTGGAACATTTTAACAGCCTTGTTAAAAATGCCCAGATAAAATGATTTTTTGTAAGTTACCACTTTAAAATTTGTTCCACTCTTAAGTCTAATCGACTAACTGTTGCCCACCATTTCTAGTGAGAGAAAAATGAGTGGGAAAGTCTTTTTTCCTCTTTAAACTCCCATAGCACTTAGCTCCCCAGCACTTAACTCCCCATCTCTCCCCGCTCCATTAACAACTGCATCCCGTAATTTAACAAACTCAGAGAAAAAGATAATGCAGACTGGAATCTTTGCCATTTAAGGGAAAAAGTCACAGCAATAAAACAGACTCTAAATTTTTACGTTTCAAGTTAAACCAATAAAAAAGGTCTTCAAGATTTTACAAATTAAGGCGATTAGAGCTATCAACCATCCTATGTTATAGATTAGACACTTTCTCATGACCACATCACAACTAAGAAAAGAACGTCCTGAAGTAATAATAACACATGAAGTTCAAAATTACCTTTGCAACAGCAACCTGTTTAGACTTGGTTGAACTAGACTTATGTGACAAGACCCTAGACAAGCGGGGAATCCCATCATTGGTGTCGTCTGAGCCAAGCCCATAAGGAACCACATTAACCTCTTGAAAAGAAAATGGATCACGTAGCTGCATATCCATGCTGTTACCGGCAGAGGAAGGAAAAGAATTGCTATCTGCTTTTATGGGAAGCGCATAAGACCCGTTACCCAAATGGCCATTTGAATGAGGATAGCTTCCACCAGGAGCATTATTTTCATTGACATTGTCTATAGAGGAGGATCTCCTTGTTCTGGAGCATATCCCACCCATTTTGTTGATCACCACCTCAATATATCTATAGCTATACTCTTACTTATCATTCGCAACTTCCATATAAATCCCGAATTCTAAATGACCTGTACCATCAATTAGTGACAAAAACCAGAAGTTCGGCGTCAAGATTATCGTAAGACTGATCCACTTCAAAGCTATGAATTCATTAAAAGCGAAGCTCAAGCTCTACTAGAATTACCACAAAACCAGTTGTGATCACGACTGAAGCTCCAATCCATCAAGACTATATATCTAGATCAACAAAGCTGTAAATCAAGTCCACAGACAAATCAGAACCAATCAGCAATCCTAAATCCAAACATAAGCACAACATATATACATATACATATATATATATATATATATATATATTATCTGTCGAAAATAAAAACCAACAAGACCCAGTTAAAAGAAAAGGTTACAAATACACGCAATTAAGAAGTTCCTCTATTTATTGTTTACCATCAAAAGGGTAGACATTCCAATGGGTGATAATAAATGGGAAGTAAAGATTTATGGATTTAGAGAAAACCCCCGAAAGGGAAAAAGAGGAAAGCTTACCAGCAGCTACAGAGGATAAGAGAAAGAGCTGGATCTGTAAGAGCATGAATAAAAGAGAGATTTTCGTCTGCAATTTTCCTTTCCACGGCAAGATTATGATGTTGACGGAGATGGGTTATTAAGAAAGTAGACAAATAAAAAGGAAAAAAAACCACCACTGTGAATCAGCTTCTCTGTCTCCTCTCTTTCTCAAGCTCTGGGGTTCTGGGTTCAGACAATAATTTCTCTTTCTTTCTGTCTTATTTTTTCTTTCTTTTTTTTTTTTTTTTTTTTTTTTTTTTTGGCCTTTTCTTTGCTTTGCTTTGGTTCTTTCCTTCTCTATTTTTTCTGCGTGTTATGGACCTAAAGAGAGAGACTGAGAAATGGTCAAAACCCAGACGCAAAAGTCACACCCAAGAGTAGACTTGGCAGTCTCTCTCTCCCTCTTTCATATTATTAACCATGGCCATCTCTACAGAAGACTTTCAAGCCACACTACCCTATTTTTAAGTTTAGATTCTCACTTCACTCGTGGCGACGGCGCGTGGCGCGTACACAAGGCTTTTTTAAGCTCTGGTTTTTTTAGTAGGAGCAGCTTTTTGTTTTGATTATATATAATTTTTTTTGGTTTATTAACAACAGGATCTCTCTTATTTTACCATTTTAACTTTAAAAATTACTATTTTATTCTTAAATTTTAAAAACTCTTCACTTTACTCCATGAATTTTAAAAATCATCATTTTAGCCCTATTTTAAATCTCCTCATTTTTTGATTTTTCGTTCAAATAAACAGAATTAAGCCCACATGATTTACACATGGGTCACTTGTAAAGGTAAATATTTTATCACTCTAAGATTCGTTCACATTTACAGTCTCATTTAATGTGTTTTAATCTACTTTTATTTAAAAATGAACAGTATCATATTTTTTTTTATATTGTTCACCTATATCTCCTCATCTTTAATGTGTAACTCATCTACTTTAGTATTCAAATTCATATATCAGCGAACAATATCGACTTATTAAATGAGATATGTATTAAAAATGAGAAAAAATATGTAAGCAAACTGTCCCTAAATGAGAGTTTAAATTAAAACACAAAGGCGCCAAGTGAAAGTATGAACGTGAAACAAAAGTTAAAAGTAATAAAATCTCAGTTTTATCCTTATAAGTGACCCATATATATTGCTTAATTTTATCTGTTTAAATAAAAAATAAAAAATTTAGGAAACAAAGTGAAGAGCTTTAAAAGTTCAAGGGCAAAATAGTAATTTTTAAAATTTAAGGAGCAAAATGGAAAGTTTTGAAAGTTCAAAGAATGATGAGACTATGAAAATGCGCATTTTTTAAGGTTAAATATTATTATTTTGCATTAACATTTTTATTAAATCCTCTAATTAATAGTATTTTTATGTTAATTGATATTTTTGTGCCTTAGTGTGTAAATGTGTATAATAATATATTTTTAGTGAGTTTTTATGCTTAATAATATCTTTAGTAATTTTTAAAGTTATTTTAGTATTTTAGATGTGTTTAGTTTGTAAATAATTAAAGCCATAAAAATAACGTTGTATGATTTTATTTTTGAGTCTTAAAGTATTCATAAATAAATTTTTAGTTTGTAAATATGTTTTATAATTTTTTAGCAATTCCTAGAAATATTTACGAGCCCTCAAAATTATATCTATGTCAAATCAAAAGAAGTTGGAATTTTAAAAATTTGAAATTATTTTTATATATCTTAACATAAAATAAATATTTTTAAAATTATTGTAAACATTATGTTTGTAAAATAATTAATTTTTTTTAATTTTTAATCTCTAAATTTGAAATCCGGTGAAAAAACTGAGCAAAACGTTACCAAAATGGACAAAATTGAACGGCAATTGCCTTAAAAACATCAAAAGATTTGAATTTGCCTGTGGAGTCCACGTGGCAGTTGCAATTGGCGCAAATGTTACACGCGCTAACGAGAGGCTCGTCAACGGCCAGAGCCAGACCCACCTATCAATCAAATCATAGGCACTGTGGATCCTATGTAGCTGTTTCCACATGCTAGTGTCTTCAAGGCCATGCGATCTATGTAACTTGACCAATCTAACGGTCCTAGATTTGGCCCCATTCGGCTCACTTAGTTCCTTTTTCTTGGCTTTTCTCAGCTGTTCGATCGCGAATTTAACACCCAAGATCGAGCTATTTTGAAGCCTCTAACCGCCGCGTCGTTGGGAATTAAAAGCCCAAATTTCCGTACCAACAAAAGGAATCTCGTGTGAAATTTTGAAGGAAAAATGTGTTTAAAAAATGCAACTGAACCAAATTTTGTCAAAGAATTAAATAGCAAAATAATAATTAAAAATTATGAACATCATATTTTAATGGCTTATAAATACCGGGCTCTAGCAATTCACAACCTCCCTTTTTTTTTCTTTTTTTTTTCTTTTTTTTTTTTTTTTACCTAACTAGTCCAACAGTCTCTCCTTTTATAGTACTCTTGTATGGTTTTAAACTCTATATCTATATTGTAATAATATTTTTATAAAATAAATTATATTTTTCATGTTTTTAATAATTATTGTTAATATTGTTATGTTGCTTATTTTTACATAAATTTAATTATGCTTTTTTTATATAATTTAAATATGTTGCATAATTAATATTAGTAATAATGAAATAATGTTTAATTTTATGAATATATTTTACTATAATATCACTTATTATATTGTTGATTTTAGATATTTCATAAGACGAGGTACTGCCGAAATTAACGCAAAAATTTATGCCATTTAAATATAATAATCTTGATTTGTTATTATCTTTTTCATTTCAAAATTATGTCAATTATAATCATAGTGACAACGGTTATAATTTTCATGGTTAGTGCACCAAATCATTAGTGAGAGATGATTATTTTGCTGCTTTATAGAAAAACATTATTACATTAGAGCTTGCTATATTGTTGCTTTATGTTTACTTATAAAATTAGTAAAAATATTTATAATTAATGAGAAAGGATAGAACAAATCAAATACTTTAGATAATTACTTACAGCTAAAATTCTATACTAATTAATATGCAAGGAAATCTCAAACTTCATTGTTTTAATTTTATGTTTTAAAATCTTATTTAAAATTGTTAAAAAAATAATTGTTTTCTTTAAAATCTTATTAAAATCATCATTGCCTTTTCAACCATTAAATTGTCAATATTTTAAATTTCCACTTTCCTATGGATACGATAACTTTTCTATGTTATAAACGTCCGTATTTAAAGAATCAGTTTGTGCGATACAACAAAAAATTTGGCGTTGCTGCCAGGGAGGTATCATTTCTTTGTTGGATTGCTAAATTGAGCGGGAAACCAAGGATGTACTCTGTCCTTATCTTGAAACAGTGTAAATATTGTTATTTTAGTTTTTTGTTTAATTATTTAGTTAAATAGGCTAGTATTCATATTAGGTTACTATTCACATCTCTATTCACTTTTACTATTTATAAAAAATAAAAAATATATTTTCTTTTTAATTATAGTTTGTATAATATTGTTGTTTGTTTGTTTTAAATTTAGATTTGGGTCTCAAACTTAGAAATAAAATTTCAAAAAACTTTAGAGTTAGATTTTTCATAAAATAAATTGTGGTTTTGTGGAGAGTATTCTTTGAGGAAGTTATGTCTAGAGGTTGGTACTAATTCGAAAACCTTTCACATAACTAGTTAAATTTAAAGATTCGCCCCACACCAGCTATTTTAAGAACACTATTCTAACTAGAAGGTTAGTTTTTAAGGAGCATTCGCCCCACCAATCTTTCATGGGAACATCCTTAAAACATATAATTCTCAAGATCTATAAAATATATGAGGCAGATGCTTTTCATCCACTTCTTTATTCTCCCTGAATAAAGAAAAGCTTAACATCTCATCTTTCTCTTGTAAATCAAAAATTAAAATGATAAAAAAATCAAAATTAAATAAAATTAGAAAAATTAAAAAAATGGAGAAACACTTTGGGTTAATGCTTCGACATAGAGACAAACTAGGCGAATTTGCTAAACCTCATAACTTAGGAAACCCTAGCAAAAAATCATCGAAATTGTCTCTACATTCTCCAATTCTTTCAAATCCATTCGCAATGGCGAATCTCGATGAGAATCCTCAAAGAATTTTGATGAATGACTACATGCACTGACCCAATTTAACTTCTTCATGTATTGTGTTTCCATCGAATCTTCCACAACAAGATTTAAAGCCAAGCACGATTTAACTTTTGCCAACATTTTTTGGATTAGAAAGCGAAAATCCTTATGTTTATATTCATAAATTTGAGGAAGTTGTCACCACTATCTACAACCATCCTAACATTGTTGATCCCATTAAATTAAAATTCTCTCATTTCTCTCTAAAAGATAAAGCCAAAAGCTAGCTTTATTTGTAAAGACCTTAATCCATTGAATCATGGGATGCCATGACATATGCTTTCTTTCATAAATATTATCCATATCAAAAGACTAGCAGTCTTAAGAAACAAATTCTGACTTTTTCCCAGGACAATTATGAAAATTTCTATGAAGCTTGGGAAAGGTTCAAAATTTGTTAAGTCAATGTCCTCACTATGGTTATAAGAATTGACGTCTTGTCAGCTTCTTCTACAAAGGAATCACAAGTCATGATCGTCAAAATCTGAAAGTGATGTGCAATGGAAAATTCTTACATAAGGATCCTGAAGAAGCCAAGGAATTTCTTTTTAAATTTGTTGTGAAAGTTCATTTATAGGTCGAATCAGATATTTTTCATAGTACAAATAAGTCTCGATCAACTAGAATTCATCAACTAAATACAAAAAAGTCTCGATCAACTAGAATTAATCAACTGAGGGAAGAGGATAACTACAACCTTAGGGTTTAAGTTGAAAATCTAATAAGGGAATTAGAAATCCTCAAAGCAAAAAAAAAAAAAAAAAAAAAAAAAAAAAAAAGAGAAGAAAGGAAGTTAGGCTGCCATAATAGCTGAATTGCAAGGAAAAAATTTTGTGAATGGAAGGATTGAACGATAATTGGACTATCATACTTACCAAGAAATGGTAAGAGCATATAAGGAACAATATAATACCTTAGGGACAAATCATAAGCCTTGTACTCCTTATCCCTAAACTCTCAATCCCCTGATGGAAGAAACAATTTGAATTTTGATGGGAGGACTTCAAATCAAGTGCAATCATTTAGAAATCAATGAGAAATTCAAGAAGAAATGTATCAAAGAGAATACAATGCTCCTCAGCATGATTCACACCCATTAAGTAAACTCTTGAAAAAACATTTCAAGCATTTATTGAGGTACAAAGGAAGTCAAATTAGAAAGTTGAAGCTGCTATCACAAAAATGACGAAAGAAATCTTGAAATTGACTAAAAAAAGGTTCATTCCAAACTCAAAACATGATGCAAACCTCTAACATTGAAGAAAAAAATGATGAAGAGGTTAGTCATGTTGTCACTCGTAGTGGCAAATCATTGGAAAATTCATCAATGAGAGTGGTGAAGAAGTTGTTTCGCAAAGAAAAGAAGAAGAAGTGAATAAGTTTATGGTAAAAGCTTCTTTCCCCCAAGCTCTTCATTCCACTAAAAAGGTACCAAAAAATTATGAACAAATTTTGGAACACTTGAAGCAAGTTTGGATCAACCTTCCTTTGTTACAAATAATCAAACAAGTGCTGGCTTATGCCAAAGTGATGAAAGACCTGTGCATTGTGAAAAAGACCCACAATCTCACAATGAATACAATTTTGACTGAGCAATTAAGTACAATTCTTGAGCAAGGAACACCGACCAAGTACAAAGATCCCGAATGTCTCATAATCACTTGTCACATAGGAACCCATGAAATCATTCAAGCTTTGTTAGACTTAGGAGCAAGCGTTTATCTCATGTGTTATTCTTTTTACTTGCAATAAGACTTGAAGAGATTAAGCTAACATCTGTGGTCTTGTAATTTGTAGACTGATCCATCAAGGAACCACAAGGATAGTTGAAGATGTTTTGTTGCAAGTTGATAAGTTCTATTACCCCGTAGATTTTCCCATTTTGGGTACTCAATGTGAGGTAGACATAGAACCGAAAATTCCTATCATCCTTAGAAGACATGGCTAATCCTCTCATTAACTATATAAATGGTCTCATGAAAATCTCTTTTAGAAACATGACTCTTGAAGTGAATATTTTCCATCTTGAGAAGTAATTTCAAAGCAATGATGAGTGTTTTTACACTGAATCCATTGACGAAGCTACTTAGGAAGAATTTCTAATGCAAGCCATAGTGCTTATAAATATTCCAAAGTTTTGATCTTGAAAATCCCGATCCTATTTTTGATATTGCCAAACATTCACTAGACAAAGGAGCAAAGTTTTGGCAACCATGTATTGAAAAGTTTTTTCCAAAAGGAGAAAAGCCAAAACCATCCATTGAAGAGATCCTAAAAGTTAACTTAGTCTAACTTCTTGAAGGACTGAAACATGCATTTTTGGTAGCGGATGATTCTTTTCTTGTCATCATTTCATCCAAACTTGATGAATCACAAGAGCGACGGTTAATCAACATGTTGCATGATTATAAAACTACTTAGGTTGGACAATAGCTAATATCAAGGGCATTAGTCCCTTGATTTGCTCTCATCATATTCAATTGGCATAAGGAGGTAATCTGAAAAGAGACCCCTAAAAAGACTGAACCAAACAATAAAAGAAGCTACGAATAATGAAGTGTTGAAATTGTTAAATATGGGTATCATTTACCCCATTGCAGACAATAAATGGGTTAGTCCAACTCAAGTTGTACCTAAAAACTCTAGTGTAACTATAATAAAGAATGAAAGAAAGAGATCTTGTTTCTACAAGAGTTGTCACTAGATGGTGAATGTGCATCGATTATCGAAAGCTAAATGCCGCCACTCATAAAGACCATTTCCTACTCCCATTCATTGATGAAATCTTAGAACGTGTGGCTAGTCATCCTTTCTATTGCTTTCTTGATAGATATTTATGATACTAATAGAAATATATAACATTAAAAGATCAGGAAAAGACCATTTTTGCATGTCCTTTTGGTACTTGTGCTTTCTAGTGTATGCCATTTAGACTTTGTAATGGTCCAACTATGTTTCAAAGATACATGATGAGCATTTTTAGTGACATGATTGAAAAGATAATGAAAGTTTTGATGGATGAGTTAACTGTCTTTATTGATTCGTTTGAACTTATCTACTTAACTTAGAAGCTGTTTTGAAAAGATGTAAAGAAAAAGGCCTCATTTTAAATTGGGAAAAATGACATTTTATAGTTCCATCTGGCATATTTTTGGATACATTATCTCTAAAAGAGGAATTGAAGCTCATCTAGTTAAGATTGAACTTATTTCGAATATGGCCACACTAAAGACTGTTGGAGATGTTTGATCTTTTCTTGGACATTCTAGATTCTACTAGAGGTTCATTCAAAATTTGTAGCCATATGACCATTGTGTAATCTCCTATTGAAAGATGTGAATGTGAAGAATCTTTCTAAACATTGATATCTAAGCTAACCTTTGCACCTATCATGTAATCCCCTGATTAAAGTTTACCTTTTGAAATTATGTGTGATGCAAGCAGTTATGTTATAGGAGTCGTGTTAGGTCAACAAAGGATAGTAAAACTCTTTGTAGTGTACTATGCAAGTAGAACTTTGAACAACGCTCAAATGAATTGCTCAACCACTGAAAAACAATTACTTGCTATAGTATTTGCTCTTGACAAGTTTTGTTTATACCTGATCGGTTCACCCATCACTGTTTTCACTGATCATTTAGCCTTTAAATATCTCTTTTCTAAAAAGGATGCCAAGGCCCAACTTATCAAGTGGATCCTTTTTCCGTAAGAGTTTGATTTAACTATTAAGGATAAGAAAGGAGTTGAGAATGTGGTAGCTGACCATTTATCTTGTTTTGAATTCAATGATTCTATCAATGGCCCACTAATTCATGTTGAATTTCCTAATAAATATCTGTTCTCAATTACGAAGTTACCTTAGTATGCACACATCGTAAATTACTTAGTAGCTAGAGAAATTCCATCTGCTTACAGTTTGCAAGACAAAAGAAAGTTTTTGGTTGAAGTATGTAACTTTACTAAAATGACACTTACCTTTTCAAATACTGTAGTGATCAAGTCATAAGACATTGCATTCCTGAAGATGAAGTGTTTGGTGTCTTAAAATTCTATTATACTAATGCATGTGGTGGTCCTTTTTCTACAAAGAAGACTACTGAAAAGATTCTCCAGTGTGGTCTTTATTGGCCCACTTGAATCAAAGACACTTATCACTAATGTCGTTCTTGTGAAAATTGTCAAAAATTAGGTACTTTGTCTCGTCACCATATGATGCCTTTAAACCCAATTATAGCAATAAAAATATTTAATTGCTAGGGAATAAACTTTATAGGACCTTTTCCACCTTCTTCTCTGTACCTATACATCCTTGTTGCTATAGAGCATGTTTCAAAATGGGTTGAAATCGTAGTATGCCGAACCAATGATAACACAAATGTTATAAAGTTTTTAAGAGAAACAATGTTATTTAAGTATGGAACACCACACGATTTAATTAGCGATCAAGGCATACATTTTTGCAACCATTCTTTTAAAGCTTTAATGCGAAAGCACTATGTAATTCATGAAGTTTTGACTGCCTATCATCGACTGACAAATAGACAAGCTAAGTTAGAGAATAGAGAGATCACAAAAATCTTAGAAAAAAAGATGAATCTAGACGAAAAAGATTGGTCTTCATGTCTTGCACTCTGGGCATACTATATATCTTACAAAGCTTCCTTAGGAATGTCTCCCTATAGGCTCGACTTTGGAAAAGCCTATATTTTACCCATAGAACTAGAACTTAAAGCTTATTGGGTTCTTAAAGCTCTTAACTTTGATCTTAGTACTAAAGGTATTGAACGGAAACATCACTCTCTAAACTTGAAGAATTAAGGAATGATGTTTATGACAATTCATAGATTTACAAAACAAAAATGAAAACATTTCATGACAACTAGATCCTGAGGAAGAACTTTGAGCCCAATCAACAGGTTCATCTTCATGAATCCTATCTCCACCTTTATCTTAGTAAGTTGAAATCATGACGGGCTAGTCCATATATTGTGAAACAAGTCTTCTCAAATGGTGTTATTGAAATTGAAGATCCATCTAATGGAAGGATACTCAGAGTAAATGGCCAAAGACTAAAAAGCTATATAGAATGGATAACTGAGCCCGAAGAAGTCACTCTTGTGGCTCCTATTTGCCAATCCTAAGTAGTTTTTTATCACTCTTTTTTGTAAATATTTATTTTTGTTCTTTGTTTTCTTTTTTTTTTTCTACCTAATTTTATGTTCATTAAATTTTTAGAAAAAAACCCTTGAAAGTTGAAAATAAATTTCAAAGTTAATTCTTGTAGAATGGCTGAGTAAAGGAGGATATAATCAATTGTAATTAGTAAATACTTAGTATTTGCGGCCTCTTAAGATGCATTTTGAAGAATCTAAGTAAAAAAAAATGAGTTTTGTCTTTCGAAAAATAAACTAAAATAAAAATAAATAAAGTCTTGAGAATCTAACTTTAAAAGACCCAGTTTGTAATATATTGTTATGTGTTTATTTTAGTTTGTTTAGTTTGGTTTGTTAAGTTTGTTATAGATCATCTATGTAACTATGCTAATTCAGCTAATATTTTTACTACTCTCATTATTCTTTTTATTCATTGAGGACAATATACAATTTAGGTTCGGGGGAAAAGGTAGTGCATTACTACTGTGTGATTTTTTTTATTTTTTCTCAACTTTTTCTGTTTTTGCTTCAATTTTTTTGTTGTTTTGTAAGCATTTTTGTGTCATTTTGTAGTTTTTGTTAATTGAATTTTTTTAAAAGAATGTTTTGTAAATAGTAGTTTCTTAGTAATTAATGTGTTATTATTGTGTTTTAATTTCTAAATTTCATATTAATGTAATATGATTTTTTTTTTGGTTGTATTCTCTAACTTTGTGGACCCTCAAAACTTCAATTTTATTGAACATTTTATATGTTTATTTTTCAAAGTGCTTGTAAGCAATTTTTTTTTCACACACACATTGTAATGCTTAATTGTGGTAGTGACTCAAAGCTACAAATATTTGAGTTTTGTTATTTTATGAAGATGAACAATTAAAGATAGTAGCATTTTCAAAACTAATTAACTAATTAATTAAAAGTAAAAAGAAATAAAAGGAATGTAAATAAGTAAAGTGTGTAATTATATAAATTAATGAATAAAAGTTGGATAAGTTTGGTTTCTTTGCCTCTTTAACTCGAGTAAGTAAGTTCTAAGGAGTTTTCAACACTTAATACCTTAGGCCAACTAGTCTGAAAGTTACTAACTTAAAGCTCGCTAAATGGGATATGGAAAAAGCTTAAGGGAACTAAATAGTGCACTATCTATAGCTATTGTAAAGTTTATTTATGTTTTATATTTTTGCTCTTTAATGCTTCTAAATAAATAAATTAGAAATGTTACTGCCTGTAGGAGTAATTTGAATTAAAATATCATAACAATTTTATTCTTAGTTTCTGATGAAACTTTACAATTATTTATTCTCTTTTTGCACTAAGTTTGGCTCATTTACATTTTGTTAAATAGCATATAAATTGTTCAAATAAAATTTTTGATTTGTTAGTGTATTTAGTTAAGTTGTCAAATTAGAGCTAAATGGTTTGCATCATATGGATTTTCAGTATATTATTTCAAAATTCTATTGCTTTAATTGCTAGAGACTAATAATAAACAGGTTGAGGGGTGCGATGAGACTGTGAAAATATACATTTTTTAAGGTTAAATATCATTATTTTGCATTAATATTTCTCATTAAATCCTCTAATTATTAGCATTTTTGTGTTAATTGGTATTTTTGTGTCTTAGGGTATAAATATGTCTAATAATATGTTTTTAGTGTTTTTTATGTTTAAAAATGTTTTTGATAATTTTTAGAGTCATTTTGGTATGTTAAATATATGTTAGTTTGTAAATAACTAAAGTTGTAAAAATAATCTTGTGTTATTTTATTTTTAAGTCTTAAAGTATTTGTAAATAAGTTTTTATTTGTAAATATGTTTTATAATATTTTTAGTAATTTCTAAAAAATATTTTGAGTCTTACAAATTATATCTGTATCAAACCAAAAGAGGTTAGAATTTCATAAATTTGTAATTACTTTTGTATGTTTTAAAATAAAATAATTTTTTTAAAATTGTTGTAAATATTATGTTTATAAAATAATTAATTTTGTTTCAATTTTTTATCTCTAGATTAGAAATCTGGTAGAAAAATGGATCAAAATTGCACCAAAATAAGGAAAATCGGACAACAAATGCCTCAAAAAATCGAAAGATTTGAATTTGCCTAGTGGAGTCCACGTGGCATGCTATGATTTGCATGTGCAACAAGAGGCGCGTCAGTTGTCAGAGCCAGGCCCACATGTCGAACAAATCTTAGGCAGTTGTTGATCCCATATAACTATTTCCACGTGCACGTGTCTTCAAGGCTGTGCGATCTACTTACTTTAACCAATCCAACGGTTGTAGATTGGGCACTATGTGGCTCACTTAGGCTCGTTTTTCTTGGCTTTTCTTAGCTGCTTGATCGTGTAGTTAACGCCCAAGATCAAGTCATTTTGAAGCCTCCAACCACTGAATCGTAGGGAATCAAAAGCCCAAATTCGCATACCAACAAAAAGAATCTTGTGTGAAATTTTGAAGGAAAAATGTGTTTAAAAAATGCAACTAAACCAAATTTTGTCAAAGAATTAAATAGTAAAATAATAATTAAAATTTATGAAACATTATATTTTAGTCGTCTACGAATACCGGGCTGTAGCAATTCACGCCCCTTCTTTCTTTCTTTAGCTAACTAGCTCTGCAATCTCTTCTTTTAGGAGGAGATGCTACTAAGTACTCCTTCGACCCTACTAAAAATAATAAAATAATACCTAAATTAAAATAGAGAGTCTGGTGAGGCATAAAGATAATATTATATATATAGTACTATGGTATGGCTTTAAACTCTATATTTGTCTTGTAATGTTATATTTTTATGAAATAAATATATTTTTCATGTTTTTAGTAATTATTGTTAATATTGTTATGTTGCAAAATTTCATATAAATTTAGTCATCTTTTCTTTATGTGATTTAATTGTGTTGCATAATTAATATTAATAATAATGAAATAATACTTAAATTTATGGAATATCTTTTATTGCAATATGACTTATGTAGACGATGGATCTATGATCAAATATGAAAATATTGATTTGGATCGTTAGAACTCTGTTCAAAGAACTTGGGCCCTCAAATCACCGTTAATTGGACCTATTAGCTCTTAAGTAAACGTGCAAGATTAACGTGTAGTAGACAAAATAAAATAATGTTGTAAAAATAAGAATGTTATACGTAGGATTTATAGTGGTTCACTGTGTTAAAAGAGCTACGTCTATTGTATTTCACTAGAATATGAATTTTGAGTACAAATTACAAGAGAAAGGATGAGAAATGATTTCAATAGAGTTTCTATATGCTTTTTTCTATATATCCCTGTACAATGAAACAACCATCTCCTTATATAGAGAATAAAGAAGAATTGTGGCTCCAACCATTTGGCGAAGTGGGATGATGCACTGGAAGTAACTGCAGTAGTGGGACACATGTCGATCCATGATAGGCCACAAGAATTATGCCTCCCCACATTTTGGTTCATGATCAGACGTGTTAGTAACTGTCAATTCGTGTTGATAACTGTCAACTCATAGCGATCGATCCGGTCAGACACTTGGAGACAAGTTTGATTTACCTTCAATAATCGATGCAATATAGACACAACCAGGATCGAGCCGATTGAATGAAACAAATTTGATTCATACTTCACATGTTGATTGACTCAACTCGATCTATTTGACCAGCTTCACCATAATGGCCCATCTGGGCCAGTAGACAATTTAGGCCTAACCAAATTGTACCTCAACAGTTAATTCCCCATTCCTTAGTCAATGTAATTGACTACAGGAGTGATCAAAGGTTGAGCTCTAGTCCAATGACACATCACCTTGATTGAAATCTTACATCCGTACTCAAATCATTACCCTTCATTAGGAAATCGTGATACTTAGCTACCTGTAACACGTGTCACAACGCAATTGGAAAGCTCCAAAATATCTTTGCAACGCTGACCTATACATTTGATTTAAAAGGACATCGCCTTGGGAAATCACGATACTCAGCTACCTGTAACACGTGTCACAATGCAATTGGAAGGCTTTAAATCATTACCCTTCCTTGGGAAATCGCGATACTTAGCTACCTGTAACACATATCACAACGCAATTGGAAGGCTCCAAAAAATCTTTGCAGCACTGACGTATACATTTGATTTAAAAAGACATTGCCTCGGTTTGAGTGGGAATTCAAAAAGACGTGAAACCCTAGCCTTTGGATCAAATGGTTTTGAATTGATCTCAGCCATCGATCAGACACCTTTGTGTAGTATATAAAATACTTTTTCTCTTTCCTCATTTTGCTTCTTCCTTTTTGAACTCAAGGCGATTTTCTTTCATTTTCTTAGAGTTTCCCAATGATTTTCAGGCAAGATTTCTCTCTTTTCTTTTGATTTGCTTATGTTTTTCTTTTCATAACCTTATTTCTTTCTCGATTTTGAGCATTCTGATACCAAATGCACCTTATTTTCAAAGAAAATCAATGATCCCTTGGCCTGTTTGGCTATCGTGAGTTTAGAACTTGCATAAACTTTCGAAGTTCTTCAAATTTTAAGATTCCTTGGTCCTTCAATCTTCAAAACCCTAGATCCCTTTTCAAAAACCTATTTCTACAAAAATGTCAAAAGCAGTTATCATCGATTTAAGCTCAAGCAGCAATGAGGACCCTTGGTCATGTAACGACGAAAGGGAAATTGACAAAATTATTCATCAGCAATCCATAATCGAATCAAGTTTGAGAGTTGGTGGCATTAAAACAAGCACAATAACAGCGATCCCATAGAGAAAAAGAAATAAGCCAACAATTCCCTCTACTCGAGTCGATGAAATTGAATCATTTGAAAAGAGGTACATCTCTCCTACTAAGGGAGTATACTATTTCTTGAAAAATCTTAGGTCAATCTTAATTGAAAAGGACTCGTCAACTATAAGATCGAAGTTTGGTATTCCATCTTTGGTAGAAATTTGGCTGCCTTACCCAAGGGAACTAGCTGAGACACAAAATGATAACTGGTTTTATGTATACACTAAATGGTTCAGGCTTGGTCTTCGACTGTGATCCCCAAGTTTATGATAGAGATTATTGGTCACTTTTACATCTCCATGACCCAACTCATGCCGAACGGAATTCAGCTATTGATTGCTTTAATGGTACTCATTGAAGAGGCGGGAATAGACTTTGACATCTATGACTTCCTTCGATGCTACTACTTGAAGCTGAACAACAAAAGCTCAGGTTGCTTCTAGTTCATATACCAGTGGTCGAAGCAACGCATCACCGAGTTTGTAAACACAGACAGACATTGGGAAAAGAGATACTTCTTTATGTCGATCAAACTCGATTCTTTCAAATTGACTACTCGATCCCCTTTTCCATTTGCTTTTGGTCACATTAGTAAGCATCGATACTTGCATTTACTTTAAGCAGTCCAACTAATCTTAAGCGTTGTGTTTCTTTGCAGATTATGAGTTGAATCATCTAGCTCCTATCGGCGAGAGGTTCCAAGAGAGATTAGATGCACTGCTTGCTCTAAAGAGATAAACTTGGGATGAAATCTCGCAACTTGATCAACTTAGGAAGTCGCCAATTTGGAAGCGCTTTAAAGAAATCCCAACAGATATACCTATTCAATTTCTAAAACAAGCCAATTGGATTTTTGTATGCTGCGGTGTACTTCAGTGGCTATACGGTCCATCCAAATATATTACTCCTCTATATGACGAAGACATTCTTCTTGCAGAAGCTACACTATCGGCCATAAGGATAACATTGCCTTCAGTTGGTGAGATGAGGAGGAAGAAAGCTGCTGAGAGAGCAGCAAAGAAAAAGAGTGAAGCAAGTGAGTCATTAGTCCCAAAAGAAGCAGTCCTTCCAATCGATTCATCAGATCTTCCTCCACCTCCTCCTTTCAACATATAGCCCTCGCCATTGAAGCAAAAGAAAGGGGTTAAGCCTTCAGCTCTGGCCAAATATGTCAAAACAAGCGTTCCCAAGAAAACCCTTGATGTCCTAAAGGACATCAACATTACCCAAGACAAAGAGGTGGCAACAAGAGCAGCCATAAATTTTTACTTGAATAAGGACGAGGAGGTTCTTGGTGGGAAGTCATTTTCTTAGCTATATAATGAATCGGTTGTAGCTATGGGATAGGTAAATCACAGAATCATCTTTATATGGTCTAGGTTTGTTTAAGTCGACTCTTACCAAATTTTTCTGTCATGTAGGCCCCTCTGTTCCATAATATCTTCACAAACAAAGCTGCTTATAAATATGAGCAGGAGCTGCTTAAAAATAAGGAGCTTGGAGAAAAACTCAAGAAGGTTTGGTTTGAGAGAGATGATAGGAAAAAAGAACTCGACGACGTGGCCAACGTACTGAATTGGTTGAACGAAAAGGTATTGAGCATTGGCAACAACCTACATATGGCTAAGAAGAAGATCGAAGACCTCAAGAAAACAGTGGAAACCAAGGACAAAGACATCGAAGAAATTGAAAAATAGCTGCTTGAGGTCCACGACACTTCCTCCTTCAAGGCATTGCTTGAGGCTTTAATGGAATTCAAGTCTGGCAAACTCAGTGCCGAAGCAATCGATGAGGAGATCAAGGAATTGAAGGAGCTGCTATCCTCGGACGACTTCAATGTTTAGGTCATCGATGAAAGTGGTTCGATCCGCCAAGATGTTCTAGTCGAACCTTTTGTCCCTAAAATAGGAAGTAATGTGCCAATGACGGGTGGCGAAGTTGTCAAGCCCCCCATTATTGAACCCAGCGAAGGCCAGAATGTTTGAACTGTAAAGGGGGGAGATTCTTGAGAAAAACTTTGTTTTTTTTCTTTATATTTGAACAATTTGTACCTTTATTTGTTCAATTATGTCAAACAGCTTTATTTTTCCAAACGAAATTCAATATCAAATTTCATTTCATCAATTCAGTTTCAAATTACTCATGCTTTTATACAATGTGTTTGGCGATTAACCACTTTATCAATCTCGATGAAGAAATTAAAAAGCCATCAAGCTAACAAATTGATTAGTGTGTTAGAGATTATGACAGTTTTAGAGTGGATCTAGAAGGACCAATGCAGATTGACTGAACCATATGATGGTGTATATCAAACTCTTAAAGAGTCGATCGAGCCATATATTGGCATGGACAATGTAGATAGCGATGTGAGATCGAACTCTAAGAGGGTTGATTGAATTCAGTGCCATGAATACGACGATATGAGATCAAACTCTAGGAGAGTTGATTGAATCCACATTAGGGTTAAGTCCCAATGACGGCATCAGTTTGTTCAATAAGGATAGGTTTAGATCAAATTGATCGAGTCCAAACAAGCCATTGAGATGGCACTTTATGAGTAAATTTGGATCGACTTGATCGAGTTTGAAGAGCCATAAAGATGGCGATCTGAGATTGTTCGGATCGAGTTGGTTGAGTCTAAAGTTGGCCATGAAGATTGCATTACGAGAGTGTACAGATCGAGCTTCTCGAGTCCAAAGTGTTTAGATCGAGCTTGTCGAGTCCGAAGTCGAGCCATCAAGATGGTGATGCGAGAGTGTTTGGATCGAGCTTGTCGAGTCCGAAGCTGAACCATAAAGATGGCACAAATCAGTGACTTGACCTAAAATAGCTTGCTGGTAATCCTAGGAAAATAAAATTTAAATTAATAAAGTGGCTGCACTTGTTCATATAGTTCACGAGTTGCCTACATATCCATATGTACGGATCAAGATGAATGTTGTTTAATTACACATGTCAAAATAAAGAAAATAAATATGGGAGTGTTACACGTAATACTTCCTTTGATGATTCGTGTTCTAGCTCTTGCTAATGACTGATCCATCTAGTATCTCCAATTGTATACCCCGTCGCAAACAACAGACCAAACTCGATAAGGACCTTCCTAGTTAGCCGTCAATTTTTCAGTGTAAGCTTCCTTCATATTTTGTAAAACTTTTCGTAGTATGCGTTCACAATCGTGAAACCTCCTAACTTTCGCTTTCTGGTTGTAATACTTGGCGGTTGCTTGTTGGTAACATCCGAGGCGATAAAAGGCGTTATCTCTCTTCTCATCTATCAAATCCAATGCATCTCACAGCATTTCATTATTCTTTACTTCATTCAAAAGCGAGTAATCAACTTGAAGATCTCGAGCCACTATCTCAGTAGGGATGACGGCTTCTGTTCTGTACATGAGAGAAAAATGAGATTCGCTAGTTGCTTTTCTTGGAGTCGTTTAGTAGGCTTAAAGCACCATGGGGAGCTCTTCGACCCAACGCCCTTTCCTAGTCTCTAATTTCTTCTTTAGGTAATTCATGATCGTTTTATTTGTCGCCTTTGCTTGCCCATGTCCTTGCGGGTACCTTGGAGTGGAGAAACTTAAAATAATGTCCCAGTCATGACAGAACTTTTTGAAGGATGAGGAGATGAATTGAGAGCCATTATTAGTGATGATCTCCCTTGGCACTCCAAACTGGTAGATAATGTTCCTTTAAATGAATCTCTCGATGTCTCATTTTTTAACATCAGCAAATGCTTTGGCTTCAACCCATTTGGAGAAATAATCCATAAGAATGAGGATATACTTGACTTGTCCAAGAGCAGGAGGAAATGGTCCGACAACATCCATTGAATACTTCATGAATGAGTATGGCAAACTGACTAAAGAAAGTTCCTCTGTAGGTCGATGAAGAGTAGGCATATGTCTAGCAACTATCGCATTTTCGAGCGAAGCTTTCATAATCACTCTGCAAGGTTGGCCAATAAAAGCCCTGTCTTTTGACCTTGTTACACAAAGATCTTCCACCTGAGTGGTTGTTGCACAAGACTTCATGCACCTCTCAAATAACTTTCTCGAGTTCGTCTTCTCCGAGGCATCAAAGATAAGTTCTTGTGAAGGAACATCGGTAAAGCTTGTCATCAATTAGACAGTACCTTGTAGCCTGAACTTTGATTTTTCTCGTCATCTGCTTGTCTTCTGGTAGCCACCCGTCGCGTATGTACATCTTAATGGGCGTCCTCCAATTTTCCCTTAGGTCAGCATAGTTTGCCTTCTCGACTAGTTCAATACTTGGATTATCAATTCGCTCTAAGGGAATCATCCTCTCTTACTAACTTCGACTGAAGATCCTAAATTGGCAAGTGCATCAACTCTAGAGTCCTGTCTCACGGGACATGCTTCACTTCGACATAGTCGAACTAGGCTTTGAGCTTGCTAACCAAGTTTAGGTATGAAAGCATCTTCTTGTCTTGGGCTTCATAGTCTCCATTTATTTGGTTAACTATCAAAATGGAGTCACTCTCCAAAACAAGTTCAGAAGCCCCCAGTGTAGCAGCAAGCCTTCTACCTACAACCATAGCCTAGTATTCAACTTTATTGTTCGTGGCCCTGAATCCCAGTTGAAAATTCTATTCGATTTCTTCACCAATCGGTGACTTTAGTAGCATTCCCACTCCTGATCCCTTTTCGTTGCTAGATCTATTGACTTGCATGGTCTATTTCTTTGATCCCAGCTCCTCTGGCTTATATGTCAATTCAACAATAAAGCCTACAAGCAATTGTGCTTTCAATGTTGTTCGTGGCCTGTATTCAATTTCAAACTCTGTCAACTCTATAGCCCATTTCATCAGTCTTTTGTAGACGTCCTATTTGTGTAGGATAGCTTGCATCGGGTAAGGCGACAACACCACAATAGTATGGCCTTAAAAATGCAGACGGAGCTTTCGAGCTGACATGACGAGTGCAAGGGCAAGCTTTTCAACAACAAAGTACCTTGTTTCTGCATCTAGCATGGTATGGCTTACAAAGAAAACTGGTTTTTGGATCGCATCTTTCTCTCGGACTAGGTCTGAACTCATCGCAGTTTCTAAAATCGCTAAATTCAAATAAAGTGGCTCTCCATCTTTGGGCTTCGATAGAATCGACGAAGTTGTCAAGTATCTCTTAACTTAATTTTAAAATTACAACCAGAAATCTTTTGTTTTAAATATTATAATAACACGCCTTTTTTCTATTAAAATCTCATAATGTGCCCACAATGACCCTAACATGAAAAAAAGTTTTTTCCTAAAAATTCACATATGAAACATTATACAATCAACATATTTCCTTTCTCACTAGGTAGAATGAGTTTTGGGTGCAAAAATGATGAAATAAGCACAATAGAGTAAAGAGTCGGCACCCCAATGCCTAGCAACCCAAATTTCACCCAAGAAGGGCACCCCAACACAGATTTATGGTGCCTTTGCACGTGTAGCTGAGTTTCACTCTTTTTTTATAACTTAAAAAGGTCCTAAACTTTCCCCTTTATATACAAAACTTTAAAGCATAAGGAAAAATAAAAGTCTTTTAATCAATTTTCTTAGTTTTAGGAGTGGAGAGTTGAGAGAGAAGCTTCGGTGGGAGCTCAAGGAGTATCGTCCACGTGAAAGACTCTCCAACACTACTACTATTCTTCTTCTCATTCTTCCTTTCTTTTCTTTATCTTTTTCTATGTTTTTTATTTAGTTTTATTTTTGGTTGAGGGTAATTTAAAAAATCTAAACATGGCTATTTTATTGATTATCAGAACTAATTTCGATTTCCTATTGAGATTGTTTATATTCTACTATAATTATTGTTTATGATTATTTTCTTGTTTTATTTAGGTACGAAATTGAATAAGACTTAAGAAATATTCTATTGCTAGGTTAAAATGCTTGATCCATAATTGTCTTGATTTTCTAATCATTAGTAGCAAATTATGGTCAATTATTACAAGAGGCTTTTGTCTGATTACGATATAGAAAATAACCTAGTTTGAATGAATCAAGCTTGTATGTTTATTGCTTAGATCAACTAATATTTCTCATCTTAATGCTTCTGTTGAATTGAATTTAGAAAGCTTGTTCTAGGTTTTTTAATGGAAAGTGATTTAATAAAGAGCTTGTTTAATTAAACGACATAGTGAGGAAAGATTGAGTTAGCATAGCTTGTTGTAATCTACAGTTGATAGTTTCAATAGAGAATTGGGAATGATTTTGCGATTAATTTTGTAATTATTATTTAATGGTGGAGAATGATCCTTTAACCGGTTTTATTACATTGTTTTGCCTCATTTAATTTTCTTGTATTTTTATAGTAATTTAGTTAATTTAATTAGTTTTATTGTGTTTTAGGTTTTACAGTCAATAACTAATTAATTAGAATGAATATTCTATGAGAATGACCCATGCTCTTCACTATATTCAATTAAGGATCACATATTCTTACTAGGTTTAATTTGGTACTCCTTCTATAACCTTTCAAATTTTTATTCCCTTATTGAGGCCTACCATTGTCCATTACTTAATTGAAGGAATGATCTTACCTAGATTGTTGTAATGTTAATCACAAAATAGAAACATTTGTGTATTGTAAATACATTAAAATAGATCATGTAAAATTAGTTCTTTAATTAAATTTGTTATAATAAAAGTACTTATTTTATATTACTAGATGACCGATTTACATATAGACCTTAATAATTATAACTGAGAAAAATATTTATTGTAATATTTTAAACACTAGTTGAGGTATGTGCGATACGCGTATCAAGTTATAGTTGCAGCTTTTATAGAATTAAATAGAAATTAAAAAAAAAAAGATTAGGGTCATTTACATAAATAACCTCTAAAGATATGCATTTGTTAGAGTTTTTGGAACTAAATTAAAACTTAAAGTTGAAACTTAAATATTGTAATATGTGAGAGCTTTACACTTTAGTAATTGGAACTTTGGTATTATAAATTGGTTCCCAAACACTTTATTTTGGCTATTAAAATTCTCTTTTTTTAAAAAAAGAAATTCACTTTTTCAGGTCTAACTACCCTCAGAGTGTGTTTTGCATTGTAGAAGTGAATGATAGGGGGAGGGAGAAGGGTGGAAGGATAGAGGTGAAGGGAGAAGCTCAATCTATTGTTTGGTTGGAGGAAAGAGAAAAAGGAAGTGAGAGGTGGGGACGACCTCTACTCTTGGGCCCACCAAAACTACTCTTTTCAATGATAGAAGAATCTACTAAACCCATCATATTTAGATTTAAAATACTATTTTATCTAGTAAAAAGTATCAAGTAAATAGTAAAAATGGGCAATATAGTACTTTAGATAAGAAGTATTATCCATTCTTTCAACTCTCACTACTTCACACCAAACAACTTGAAGGATTATTACAATTTTTCCCATTTTTCACATTCCTTATCCATCAAACAATCCTTTCTACTCTCCATTCTTTCTACCAAATGGAGCCTAAGATTAATAAATAAACAATTTTGATCCTTCAGTTAATAAATTAAATATTTTTTAGACAAAATATAACATGATGAAATAAAACAAGCTAGGGTTTTACAAAGGGTAAAATGGTAAAGGAACAAAAAGATCTAAAAATATACTTTAAAAGAAAAACAAAAATTAGCCTTGTGATACTAATTTGATTTTTTATTTTAAAAGTAAGAGACTATGTGGTAGACCAATGGGGAAAAATAAAGGAAAAAAAGGGAAACAACAATTAAAAAGTAAAAAAAAAAAAGAAAAAAAGGGAAAAAGAAAAAAAGAAAAAAATCAAAGCGGCGTTACTTGGACAAAAAAAAAAAAAAAAAAAAGAGAGAGAGAGAGCCTTTTTGGACTCCTTTAATATATTTAAGGAAATATAAATTAATTCTAAATCCTCGAAATAATATTTTTAGTTGTACAAATTTTGAAGTGTGATTAGAGAAATTAGGCTGGCCTGTAAAGGCTAACATGCTGCAAAACTCTCTAGTCGATTCAATGCCGTACACGCACTCCTCCTGCGAAGTCAGCCTGTTCAACTGCATCATTGAAGATTTTCAATTAACCTAAGTACTGTAACTATATCTTTACAAACCTCCTATGAAGTAGATTATTTTTTTTAAGGATTTTTTTGACAATAAAACTCATGCATGTTTCATATAAAGCAAAAATTTTGCTAAAGTATAAAGCTCTCAAATAAATAATATTTTAGTTCTAATTATATTTTTAAACATTTTATTAGATAGTTTGAATGAATGGTTGAAACCAATAGTTTTGGTTTAAGAGGTGTAGCATATAAAAACCTTATATTATAACTTTTATAGTAGAGTTTTATATTGTTTGTAATTTTTGCTACTAGTTAAAACCATTCTTTCAAACAGCCCATAAAAGTGTATAACAACAGTGAAAGAGCTCTTCATGTTTCCTAGCTTAATGAAACATCAAGTCTGTAAAATTTTAATTTATCACACAATTTATTACGTAATCATCTATATGTTAAATTATAGAAATCCATTGAAATTTATGATTAGAGACCTATAAAAATTCAGGAAATGATCATAGTCATTTTTGAAAGGAAAAATGATCAGCGACAGATCAAAATATTAGTTTAAGGGAGAGGTTATTGCGGTGACCGATTTACACCTTCCGATTGATTGAAATACAAATCGCACGACGTCAAAGCCGTTCTCATTTTATAAGGGAAGTGCACGCTAACTAAACCCACATCACACTCAAAACTCCATCGTTCGTCTCTCTCTCTAACCACCTCTTTCTGTTCTGGTGCGGAATTCAACCCTATCCACCACAAACACATACACACCTTTGTTCTCTTCTCTCTCAGATCTCTCGTCGATTAGGAATTAGGAATTAGGTTTCCCTTTCACATCTTTCTTAATTTGGCCTAGAGTTGGGCATTTGAATCTGTTGGTTTGCAAGAAAAAGGATCCAAGCTCTGAAATTTCCAGTGAGTTCAGAATTCGGAGTTGGCGGTGGTTAGGAACAGGGTAAGGGGGAGATGGAGGGGAATTCCGGCGGCGGCGGCAGTGGAGGGGGAGGAGGAACACCGGCGACAGGTGGTGGCGGCGGCGGCGGCGGCGGAGGAGGAGGAGGAGGAGGGAATGATGTGGAGTTGTTGTGCAAGACGCTGCAGGTGGAGCACAAGCTGTTCTACTTTGATCTAAAGGAGAATCCTCGGGGGCGTTATTTGAAAATATCTGAGAAGACGTCGGCGACCAGGTCCACCATCATCGTTCCTTTCTCTGGCATCTCATGGTTCCTCGATCTCTTCAATTACTATGTCAATTCCGACGATCAAGACGTCTTCAGCAAGGAATTGCAGCTCGACACCAAGGCACTGCCCATTCCCACTGTCATGGCTCTCTTCTTTCTTTCTTGTGTTCTTTCCATATTATTCTTTACCGCTTACTCACCAACTCTTGTTTCTTCTCTCTTCTTCAGGTATTCTATTTTGACGTTGGTGAGAATAGAAGAGGTCGTTTCCTCAAGGTAATTCGAATTCCATTGCCTAATTAACTGTTCTTTTATGAAGACTTTTGATTGGGATGTCAATGATCGAACCCTGAAACATCCATAATGTAAGAACATGCCGAGGATTTTTTTTTTTTGTTTTTTTGGGTTATCAGTGATTATTTGTATAAATTATTATGTTGAGTTTATCTAGGAAAAAAAAAAGGAAAAAAAAAGAAAAAGAAAGATATATAACCAAGGTTAGAAAATAGAAAGGTTAGAAAAAGATACACAACCAAAGTATGGATTATCTTCCTTAATTTTTCCATATTAGGAAAGATTAAAAATTGGTGCTCTTTGAAGGATTTGAAATCCCACCCTCCCCCAATCCATTCCCTACTCTTCTCTCTCCCAACAGAGAAACCACGAGTCCCAACTCCCAAAACCTTTTTACTATCCCTCTCTTCCTCATTCGATATTTCCCTCCTATCAAACAAGCGCTAAAATGCATTTCTGGCATTTGAGAGTTTTCTAATGAATTTGGGATTTTGGTATCCCCATAATGATGGTTAGCAACTGATTAGGTAAAGCTTGTGCTCTCATAGTTGAGCTAGGGATCCACTTTATCTTAATTGAGTTTTGCAGATTGGTAACTACAAAGATTTTCTGTTGGAACACATCCTGGTTACAAGTTGGACAAGGGTGATGCTTTCAACAAATCATACTTGTTTCCTCTCTTCTATGTCCTCTTTGCTTAAAACTCTCTTTCTTTTTCTTCTTTCGTGGGTATATGGATGGTGCCTTAATAGTTGATGCTTCTGAAAGTTCTCAACTTCTCCTTCTTTGAACTTGTCTAACTGACTGATATATCTTGATGGTCTAGTCTACAAAAATTTCAGAGGATGAGTTCATGTCTTACTTTCTTTTGTCAAGCTTCATCTACTAAATTTAATTCTTTTCCTATTTATTTAGTTGTTTTTTTTGACGGATGAAATAGCTAAGTTAAGATCATACGTAACTTTTTTAGCGGAAGATTCAATGTGTTTGATGGATGAAATTGCTAAGTTAAGATCATAGGTAGATTTTTTTAGTGGCAGATTCAATCTGTGCTTTAGTCTTTTTGGAAGGAATGCTTAAAAAGGGTAATGGATATTGAACGAGAGCAGAAAGGTTCTAAGTGGTTCATGGCCTAATAGCATAGGAGTTTTGGCATTTGTGTTTATATTTCAATGCAACTCTTGCTGCAAGAACTATGAGAAATATATACCTTTTCTTTCTTATACAAGATTGGATCACTGGACTTTCATATAAAGCATGTTGAAAATCTCTCTCTCTCTCTCTGCCATCCATTTGGTGTTTTCCTTATTCTCCATGTATTCACTATTTGTCTCCAACTACGAGAACATTGATTTTTTCTTGGTGGAGTTTAGTTCTCCCCCAATCAAGTACAAAAACACACTTCATTTTGCGGTTTCTTTCCTTTGACTTGGATAGGGGAGAGGATTCCAAGACAATTTCTTTTTTTATCCTCCAATATTGCTCAAAATGACTTGTATTTGCAGGTTTCTGAAGCTTCTGTTAGTAGAAACCGCAGTACAATAATCGTTCCTGCTGGCAGTACCCGGGATGAAGGGTGGGCAGCATTTAGGAACATTTTAGCTGAGATAAATGAAGCATCAAGTCTTTTCATGCTATCTAACCAGGTGTTCTTTCTTATGCTTTAGCTCTTTGGTATCTACTTTCTAATTAACATGCTTTTCTCTCACTTGTCCTTTCTCATCTTCACCTGGTATTGCATTCCAAAACAGCAAAGTTCTGAATCTTCAGAACGTCTTGTTGGGCTTTCAGATGATGTTGGTGCTGGCTTCATATCTGGTCACAGTAGTCAACCTGCCACGACTTCTGAACTGAATATAGATAGATCTGTGGAGTTGCCCGCACAAGACGAAATTGGTAACATGGGAGTCTCAAAGGTGATCAGAGCTGATCAGAAGAGATTCTTTTTTGACCTGGGGAGCAACAACAGGGGTCATTTCCTAAGGATATCTGAGGTAAGACCAAGAGGAAAAATTCCTAGGAAATTTGGGATACACAACATGATTATCTGTTTTTGTTTTTTAGATTTCTGATGTTCCTTTGATTTTAAATGGTTTAAAGAGCTGTTTTTGTTTTTGCTGAATAAAAAGACGCTGTTGAAATTGTAGGTTGCAGGTTCTGATCGGTCCTCCATCATTCTCCCACTATCGGGACTCAAGCAGTTCCATGAAATTGTAGGTCACTTTGTGGAGATCACCAAAGACCGGCTTGAAGGAATGACGGGTGCAAATGTTCGGACAGTGGAGCCTCCTCAGAGATGAATGCAAACTTGGGGTGGTTTTGGTAATGAAATAAATAACTCCAATCTGGGGAGTTCCTCTACAGGTAGAAGTGGGTTTTTGATTAGGGGTGGGATTGTGCATTAAGATGTTTGCTTTGCTTATTTTCTTTTCCTCTTTCTCTCATTCAAGTCTGAAATAATCCGATTTCTGTCTGAGCAACATAGATCTCGGAGATGATTGCGAAGCTTGATTGAAATAGGGAATAATAGGAACAAACTTGTAATTGCCAGTTTGATAGTGTCAGTACTTATTTCCAACTTAATAATGATCATTCCATGATGTGCTGTATTTTTGTTTCAGTGTAAGCTGATCAAACTTGCTATTGACTTAATAGAATATTGTTCCAGTTCTTTTAAACAATGTGTTTCAATGTAACTTTGATAAAATTATTTTCTTGCTTAGCCTCTATAACGTATTTTCTTTCTTTGCATTTCGAAAATTCATTTATCTGATCATTGTCGAATTGAATTCTCCAAAGCGAAAATGGATCGTGGTTTTGTTTGACTTGAACTATTGTTTGGGATACATGTCATTATCTTTGTTTTCTGGCTGAAAAAAATGACACGTATCCCAAACAATTTGCTGCAAAGGATAAGTCGGTTAGTTTGTGTGATAATGTTATTATGTTTTACGTATTTCACTTGCTTGATAGTATGTATTAAATTTTCTGGGTTGTTTTAATTTATTATGACCATGGGAATGTATCAATATTACAAAAAGGGCGCGTGTAGTCTGTCCTTTGGGCTCCATCCATATTAAAAATTGTTACTAACCGAACTGACTTAGCTAATTTTACATAGTTATATATGATGGGTAGTAGCAAATATCCAAATTTATATGCTATAGAAGCCTCCTAGGACGTTTGGAACTTCAATTAGAATTAAACTTTTAAATTTAAAAACTGTAACATGCGGAGCTTTTTCATTGGTTGGAACTGAGTTTCAAACAGCACATTACTTTTTGGTTTTATTATATCTCATCAGTTAAGGCAATGTTTTTCTACCGAGACATTTCTAGTATGGTTTCCACTGTTTGAAGTGAAACAACTAACGTTCGCTTTGTGCGCCTACAAAACTTTCCATGTGTTTCGTATTTTTATTTGAAGGGAAACGCTACAATAGCGTGCAGGCCTCATGCACTATCCATAGTGCTTAATTATGTGCCGTTGAATGTATCAAGTGGTATTTGAGTGTTGAATACGCTTCATACGGCGGAGCTAGCCGCTTGTTAAAAAACCTTGAAATTTTAGTGTGTGGTGTACGTGATTTTGGCTGGAAATGGGGGAGCGTGGGGTTGGGAAGAACGTTGAGAAAAGGAGGGGAATTCTGTTTGAAGGAGAGAGGTAACGCAGTTGAAAGCTGTCTGAAATCTAGCTCGGCGAGTTAGCCTCCCGGTGATATATGCATCTAACATTTCGAAACATTATACAGAAGGGTTTTCGTGGAAGCTCGTTCAGAAGGGAATTTGGTGATTAGACCTTGTATTTTAGCTTTATTCAACCATTATATATTTTATTTTTTATTTCATCAAATGTATATCTTCAGATTATAATATATAAATTCATACATTTTTTAATCAATCTTCAATTTGACTTGAAAAATTGCTCAAAACATCCTCGAATTGAAAAATAAGAGACTTTAAGAATATTTATTTTTTGAAAATGATAGGAGACTTTAAGAACTTAAGAAAATTTTATACTAAGGTTTTTTATTTCAATACTAAGGTTTTTTATTTCATCGATGTATAAAATTGTAACACCTTGAACTTTAAATACAATTAATTTTGTGACTAATCTAATTTTTTAGTGTGCCTAATTAATTTGAAAAATGTAAAAATTTCATGTTGAATAAAAAAAATACACATTTGTATATTTAAAATACATTTTTTGTCACGATTTTAACTCTAAACTATTTCTACTATTTACCTATTAACCCTCACAACCCATATTTTCCTTTTATGACAAATAATCCCAGACACCCTTTCTCTCCCTTCATCCACATGCAGCCCCTCTCCCAAAAACCCCACTTCAGAAATTTTCCAAATCTCTATAACTTAAGACATTCCCCACATTGAAATCCCACCCGACTACTTAGAATTCCCACACACACTCACAACTCCCCCACACTCCCTCTCTCCCACGCCAACTCCCCCTCCCTTTCTTCATTTTTGCTTCGGTAAAAACACAGTAAAGACCACCAAAAAACAGCCTAACTCTTTGCCAAAAATCAGAAAAAAAACCATCACCTCCATGGCCAAGACATTCCAAGCTCTCAAGCACCATTAATGGTTTGAGTTTTCAAGTTTTGCAAAGCATTTCAAGGTTAGTATTTCAAATCTTAATCCGGTTTTGTATTTGTTGTCCTTTAATATGAAATCTTCCATTGGTTTACGTCATCTCATTTTTGGATTAAAGCTAAGCTTTGTGGAGAAAATATGCATACGTTGTGTTTCTAAGTGTTATGATATGAACTTTGATGGAATGGTTAAACCAATGATTATCTTGTTATTTTGATTTGATATTTATGTTAGAAACATATTTTTAAGGATTAAACATGAACTTATACATTGAATGATAAAGATTTCTTCAATCTAAGTGTTAAAACCCGAACTTGGTATGTTTTAGTTTTGCTTTGTATATGGAGATCAAACTTTGAATCTTGACATTTAAATGCTAATGAGTTTAAAAATTGTTGTTTAATGTTATTCTATCATTTATATATGTTTTCCATGCTCTAAGATGTGAAAAAACAAGTTCAAAATCAAGCTCGGAGATCAAAAGGTTTGGAAACTCGAACCTGGAATTCTTCCAGGTTACTTGAAGGCAGTAGGCCAGTTACTTGAAGGCAGTAGGCCAGTTATTTGAAGGCAGTAGGCCGGTTTCCTTCATTGGCTGGTCGGTTGTGGCCTTTCTAAAGGGCCTTCGAGCCTGACGAGTGGCAAGCTTGTCTTTGCTAGAAAACCTTGTTGTTTTCTTCATTTTTTTTTTTATTTTTTAGCCTTTTAAAAACCCCTTTAAATCTAGAATTATTTTAAACAAATTTTAGACCAAAAAAATGTAATCTTAATTCATTTAAAAACATAGTTTCATCATGTCTCAAAGTTACACAATATTTTAAAGACACACTAATAAAATTGTTTAGCACATGACTTACTTATGAATATGGTTATATGTTGAGCTTTAGTTTTTAATTGTCCTTGAATGCACCTTAGGATTAAGGACGTGTGGAGCTAATGTTAATCAGTTCCAAGATTTAGAGATTGTTCTTAAGCTTGAGAGGTATGATTTCTAATCCCTTTATTAGCAGCCATGTTTTAAGTTATGATTTAAATATTTTGGCCAATTATGTTCATTGAGATGTGCATGTTTCCAATAAGTTATCTATGAAATAAGTTTTCTCCATATTGCTATGAGTTTGTGAAAAGTATACAATATGTAAATATAATTAATTTCATATTTTGACAAATAAATTTGAAATTATAATTTAGACTCAGAATAAGAAACTTCGAACATAATGGGGTATATAAACGCCACCGAGAATATAGATGGTACTTGATGGTTGGCTTTAAAGTAGCACAGAGAGCGAAATATGTGGAGTGTAACTTTGGGGGTAGGTCCCTAAATCTCGATGGGGAGTATATGATATACAAAAGGGTTGGAAATGAAGAATTTAATTAAAACTACCTCATCTCTTTCTTAATTATTGTACCACATATGCAATCTTTGATATCTCAATTGTTTACTTGTTCATCCCTTCCTTCTTTAAATACCCTAATTGTTTTGAAATGTTAAAGTTTGTTCAAATGTTATCCTACTTGGTCTTTTGCTCATTCTTTATATTTAAATTAATCCCCTCCAGGTGGTGTTAAGGATGATATCGAGTAGACCAAGAAAGTTCTAGTTTTTGAGGTAGAGTTGGATCTCGAGTGGAGATCTACTTATTTATAGATTATTTTCCTTTCTTTCTAGTTAAGGCATATAGAACCTTAATTTTTGTTATTTCCTTTCTATAAGACTTTACTTTAGACTGTGGTTGATATCGTTTGTATTGCACTTACTTAAATTTCCTTTCATATTTTTTGAACATGGGATTACGATACGAATCCCAAACTAATGGCAAAGATATTTTTGTTAATGGTTATTGTTCGGCCAAAAAGTGTAAGTCTGATAGAACCTCAAGTATAAGGTTGTCTAAGTAATAAAACTCGTTGAAATCGAGGAAAAGGTGTTACAAAGGTTCAATATATCAGTTATTGTATTTTTAGCTTAAAAATTTGACAATTAAAGTTAATTTTATTTACAATTATTTACAATATTTACACTTTTTTACTTTTTGTGATTGTTAAAACTTCAATAGAAAGAAATATGACTTAAATTAGAATGGTAAATGAAACTTTAATAAGTGCAATTAAATAGAAGATGAAACTTTAACAATAAATCCAATTGAACTTAAAAGAAACAATAATTATAACAGTGTTGAGGATTAAAGGTTCTATTCTGACTAACCTAAAAATGTTTTGGTTTTTCTAAAACTATTTATTAAAATGGTTAAGTATGCAATATACCAAATTTTATCTACAATAAATCAAGAATTACTAAGTATTTAATGTGCCAATTCATGTATATAACGTATTAAAAACTCCTTTTTAATAAATAAGTATGATTTCAAAATTAACTAACTAAATTATCAACAAAATTACAATTAAGCATTTGCCGTGCCATTCTCTATCTATGAATAATCAAAGTATTACCCGTGCCAGCCTATGTTCACGATAAATAAAAACTTATTTTTGTAAAAAAATTAGCTAAGTTAGCATGAAAATCATAAGTTTTTTAAAAATGATTTTGACATTATAACTACTTAGAAAACATTGAAAAACTAAAAATATTTATCTTAATTTTATTAGAATTTCCTCATCCCTTCACAACAAAAAGAAAATTCAAAAAGACTTAGTGAAAGTAAAAACACACTTAATATTAAACATAACTAAAAATTACAACAACTTAAACTTAAAACTCTTTTACAAAAATTAAAACTAGGCAACTATAGAAACCAAAACTAAAACTTAGAACTACATTTTTACAAGAAGAAAAGAATTTCTAACAAAGAGAAGGGGATGCCATGAAGGGAGGGTTTTTATACTAGAAAAAAATTACTATTTACTTATATTTTTTAATTTTTTATTTATTATTTTTATTATTTTGTTCAGAGCTAGGTTTTTACATAAATATGCAAGTTTATGATTATACTATATGTATAAATTGTGTAATTTTGATCTTTCCTATGCTTGAATTTAATATTTTAGAGAGTTAACACTCTGGGGTTTCTATATACTTATATGTTGTCATGGATTATATGGTGAATGCGTATTAATTAATTATGGTTGATTAAATTATTATTTAATTATTTATTAATTGATTAATTTATGCTAGTTATAGTTCCTTCGAGGTTAGAATGTGTATCTAGGTTTTTTCATATAATTAGATGGCGATCTATCATCACCGTTTGGAAATTATTATTTAGTTTTAAATTTGTAATAATTTTATAATTAAATAATCATTTGAAAAGAAGATGGATGATAGCAATTCCAAAGGTATTTTTGAGTATCTAATTTTATGTTTTTGAATTATTGAAAATAAAATTGGAAAAATGCCTTAAAATTATTTTTTGAAAAATTCAGCCTGGGTGAGGGTGCGGTCGACGGTGATACATATACTGTGATCGACCGCGGGACATGGGGTAGAATGTTGGCTCTGGCGATAGGCTGAATTGTTAGACGTGTATACCCTCAGGAATAAAAATGTAATATGTTTTTGGAGACATTTTTATCAATAAAGAATTTATTTATTATTTATATACGAAATTTTGTCCTCTTTACGTTCATATTTGTTGAATGTATGTCAAGCAAATAAAAGTATGAGACTGTCGTTCTAAACCTTTAAGAATTGGGCATATGATGGATAGATTATGCGAAAGACACGATTCTTAAGGTGACAGTCTAAATCATAAGATCCGTAATCGACAGAATAAAGTTAGGCACTTTATTTATGCAAAGATTGTTATGTTGTCTATATTCCGAACGAGAGATGGTTTGTCTTGACTATTAGAGGTGGACTTTATGAATAGAAACATTGGCACATTGTCATAGGTGACGATGTGTTAGATCAGGACATAAAGTGAATTGATTTGGATTAATAATTCTGTCTCAACACATCGATTCACTTTAGACAATCATTTGTATTGTATTTTAATCCTAAGAAGAATAGTGGGCCCATTGTCTCGACTTGTATTTTTTGATGTACCAAAGGGTGACACCCATATTTTAATAGTGGTATGCATGCCGGTAAGTTGGAGGCATGACTCTTGATAGTGTAGACTTGTTATTCATAGATATAGAATCCATAGCTCCTCTTTAGGAGTAGTGATATCCTCTTATATGCGTTATCCTATAATTGAAAAACTGGAGCGCTCAACCATTTGGATACATAGGTATAACTGAATGGTATGCTGTCTTTGGATGGTAAGTTTTCCAATAGTGAGATAATAGAACGTAAGATAAAAATAATTGGGATGGTAAGACAGAACTTATCCTTAAGCCGATTATGGATAATCCTATGGGGATAAGATACATTATGATATGTCATGGAGACTTAGTTATACGGGCTTCATAATTCTATATAGTTTGAGAGTGCAGCTCCAAGCTTTTAGTGGAGTAGTGTTGGAGTTGATAATTATGAAACGTATATCTGAGATATTGGGTTTCATAATTATCAGGAGCTTGAACTATATAGATCCATCAAGTCCCCTTTGCTAGCTCACAAAAAATCTTGTAACGATACGGTGTACTTTTTTAATAATTTGTGACTTATGTTAGATTTATCAGGTTGGCTTAAATTCAATAAAATCATATAATTCGTATATGTTTATTGGTTGAATTAATTTTGTGATAAAATTAATTCAAGATAAACTTGTTGAATTATCAAGAATTCGTTTATTTTCTTAGAGATTATCTAGATAAAGTTATTTTAATTAGATAACTTCTCTATTGGGTTATTTGAATTAAAACTAATACTTTATTCTATAGAATATCGGGTGAAGAATAAAAGATTCATTGGGATTTTTATTGCAAGTTCAGCATGCCGATCCTTAGGTTGGGCTTGCCATAGGGCAAGTTTGGAATGCCAGTTAGACAGATCGGCATGCCGACCTCACGATAAAAAGATCACCCATTTTTACATAGATTTCATTAGATATTGATCTGAATTTGATTTTGATTCAAATTTTTGAGGCCTTATTTGATAAGGACTGACTTATGGGCTTAACCTCTATAAAAGAAGAGTGAGTCTCATTATTATCTAGATCAATTGAGAGATTAAGAGTGAAACTCTATTGGTGAGATTTTGATCCTTGAGAGCTCTTGTTCATAAATCCCAAACATTAGGTTTGGGTTCTCTCAATTGGTTGGAAGGAGAGTCGTCTGGTGGAATGGTAGTACGTGTGAGCCCACACTCACTTCGATCATGGATAGAGAATAGCAAAGAAGGCCAGTTGGTTGAGGTTCTTCTGGAATGTTACTTCTCTTCACTGATTGAGGAATCCTTTCGGCATTTACAAGGTTAGTAAAATCTAGTTAATTTATGTATATAGCGTGTCAAACATGTGTTTTGAAAAATACTTTGATATAAAAATTTTTAAAATTCCGCTGCGTACTATTTTTTCAACACGAACTATGAAGTTTGGTAGGTTGATAGAAGACCGTGGTTTACCGCGATACACATACTGTGGTTGACAACACCAGCAAGCTGAATACAAAGTTCGGTAGGCCGACAGAGAGCTATGTTTTTTAGAAAAAAAGTTTATTTTTTTGGTGCATTGTTGATTTTATTTTTGGGAAAATTCTAAGAAACATTAAATTTGGATATGATAAAAAATATAAAGTATTTGATCTAGCGGGATTAAAGACTTAAAGATGGATAATACATGAAGAAGGATACAATTTGAAGATTCAAGGATGAAGAATATATATCTTTAATTTATTTTCTCTAGGGTGGAACCATAATATTATGGTTATTTATTATTATTTTGCTTGTGGCTTTGTATATTGCTTTGCTTGTTTGCATTCTAATATGATTTGCCATGTATATTGATAATATGTCACATAAAATACGGAGTGCTACTTAATTAAAAATTGTTTATGCATGTTTTAAAATAAAACCTTGATTTCAAAAGATTGAGTGGGAGAAGGTTTTCAAAGAGAGGACCTACGGCCTCCATCGTTGGTCCATAGGTAGCACATGCTGGTTCTAACCCCTAGGAAGAGACTTCATCATGTACTATGTTGGATCTTCAAAAAGATAAGGTATTTCAGCATGATTTATCATTGCACACCCTTAGGTGGTGATTATAAATCATCAATAAAATATTAAAACGATGGTTATACACTCATGTTGATTGTATTATTAACCTCCCCTAGGAGCTCTGTAAATAAAATTGATGGTTAAAGAAACGATTATTAATATATACTGGATCATATGGGTCCTTGATGGCATATATTAATCAAGAGAGGATCTATGTTCCTAATTGAATTTGGTGAGTCTCCCTTAGGCGGCTTGTTGAATTCTGAGTTAGGAATTATTGTTGTAAGGTTGTGAATTTTTTTTCAAGGTTTTGACACATAAACACATTGTATGTTTTACATAATTGTGTTATCTTTCTAAATTTTTATGGAATGTTTGCTTATGTTTGGTATATGATTCTTTATTGTAGATTAAAAAATGTTTAAAAATGCTTTATCTTCGATACTCAACAAAAACCAATTAATTGGTGAGAACTATAATGATTGGAAACGGCACCTGAATATCGTCCTATCCTTTAAGAAACTAAAATTTATGCTGATAACATTGTGTCCTCCCGACCCCTATAGGAGATTCCACTAATGAGCAAATACAAGTGTACGATCGCTAGAAAGATGCTAATGATCAGGCCCACTGTCAGGTTATGGCCAGCATGAATAATGTGCTGTAGGCTCAACATAAAGATCATGAGACTGTGAAGCAGATCTTGGATAATCTTGAAACAATGTTTGGAGGCCAAGCCTTAACAAAACAGCAAGGGGCACTTTGGAAACTCTTCAACTGCAAACAAAGACTAGGGATGTTAGTGAAGGAGCATATGATGTTGGTTATGGGTTACCTCACTAAAGCTCAAACCAATGGAGCTAACATAGATGCTAAAACATAGATGACTATAGTCTTTGAGACACTATCTAAGGAGTTTATCCTGTTTAGAGCTTCATTTAATTTAAGCAATAGACAGGATATGACCTTGATTGAGTTGATGAAGTAGTTATAGAAGTTTAAAAATCTGATTAGGGAAACTCCTACTAGCGGCGAGGCCAACTTGACGGCTGCCTCTAGTTCCAATCCTAACTTTGGGAATGGAGAGAAGCAATGGGCTAAGAGCAGGAAGTCTTCTATTCCTACAAACGACAAGAACAAGAAGAAGAAAAAGAAGAAATCGAAGAAGCTCAAGTGCTTTTTATGTGGTATGGACGGGCACATCAAGAAGAATTGTAAGGACTTCTTTTCCTGAGGAGGTAGGTGTGATCTTTTGGTTATTGTCCAATGACACTTGGGTTATCGATTCCTAGGCAACTAATCATGTTTGTGTTTCTCTACAAGGGTTCAAAGAAACAAAAAGTTTGCTGCATGAAGACTTCACGCTTTGGATGGGTGATGGATCCTTTGTGTTGTCTGAAGCAGTGGGAGATGTCCATTATCATTTTAATAATTATAGGAGTTTAATTTTGCGAGATTGTTTTTATGTTCCTAAACTTAAAAGGAATTTAATTTCTGTAGCTTATTTATTTAAAAAATAATAAGGTGGTGATTTGTAAAAATAAATCTTTTATCTGTGATGGATAGATGTAAAATAATCTATAGTTTATCAAACTTAAGATGGAATTACTGCTTAACACTGAGGTTAATGATAATAACTCTAAAAGACTTAAAACTTCTCACTCTAATAAGACCTATTTTTGGCATTTGTGATTAGGTCATATTAACTTAAATAGGACTCAAAGGTTGGCAAGGAACAGACCTTTAGGTCACTTAAAGGTGAAATCTATACCACAATATGAATCTTGTTTGGAGGGTAAAATGACCAAAAGACCATTTGGGTCTAAGGGCAATAAGGCCGAAAGGGGTTATAGAACTTGTATATAGTGATGTTTGTAGACCTATGAACATCCAGGCACGAGGAGGGTATGAGTATTTTTTCACTTTTATTGATGATTACTTAAGGTAGGGGTACGTGTACCTAATGCATCACAAAAGCAAAACTTATGAGAAGTTTAGGGAGTTTCGAGCTGAAGTGGAAAAGCAATTGGGTAAACCTATAAAGACACCTTGATCTGATTGAGGTCGTGAATACCTTTCTGATGAGTTCTTAGAACACTTATTAGAGAATGGGATTTTATCCCTTTTGATTGCATCGGCACTCTGTAGCAGAATGGCATGGCTGAAAGAAAGAATAGGACTTTGTTGGACATGGTCAAATTCATGATGAGTTATTCATCATTGCCTTTATTCTTTTGGGGATATGCACTACAAACCACATGTTATCTTTTGAATAATATGCCTTCAAAATCAGTTCCTAAAACTCCTCCTGAGTTATGAACGGGAAAAAGACATCCTTAAATTATATTCACATATGGGGATATCTGGTTCATGTCCTGTTTAAAGAAGCAAATAAGTTGGAAGCACGTTCAAAAGTTTGTGTGTTTGTAGGATATCCAAAAGGGACTATTTCTACAACCCAAAGGAATATAAAGTCATGGTTTCAACTAATGCAACATTCCTTGAGGAAAGTTACATGGACGATTTTAAGCCCTAAAGTAAAGTGGTACTCGAGGAGTTGACGTGTGATTCGATCACTCAATGTAGAAAAGTCAACTGAACACAAACAACAAACTAAGGGGCTTCGACGTAGTGGGAGGATCAGGTGTCAACCCAAGAGATGTATGTTTAATGGTGAAGCCTTCTTGGCTAAACCGATAAAACATGATAGGAATCCTTACACTTATGAAGAAACTATGGAGGATGTTAAGTCGAAACTCTGGGCAGAAGCTATAAACACTGAGATAAAGTCTATAGAGACTAATCAGGTCTGGGAACTTGTGGATCTTCCTAAAGGGGTAAAACTCATAGGGTGTAAGTAGATCTATAAGATGAAAAGAGGACTGGATGAAAAAGTCAAAACCTATAAGGCTATACTAGTAGCAAAGGGATACACGCAAAAGGAATGAATCAATTATGAGGAACATTTTCGCCTATAGCCATGCTTAAGTCCATCCGTATTCTCTTGTCCATAGCTACCGCTCTCGACTATGAGATTTGGCAAATGGATATCAAGACGACCTTTTTAAAAGGTTATCTTGATGAGTCCCTATATATGGCACAGCCAGATAGGTTCAAGGCTAAGGGTCAAGAGGGTAATGTTTGTAAACTGCTAAAGTCAATTTATGGACTTAAGTAGGCTTCTCGTTCTTGGAACATAAGATTTGATCAAGTGATCAAGACTTATTGGTTCGCACAAAATGTAGACAAACCATGTGTTTATAAACATATTAAGAATGAAAATGTGGTTTTTTTACTGTTCTATGTAAATGACATTCTATAACCAACAATGACATTGGGGCGTTGTCATCGGTTAAATTATGATTAACTAAGCAGTTTGACATGAAAGACTTGGGAGAAGCTAATTATGTTCTCGGTATCTAGATTTTTTGAGATAGGAAGAACAGAATGATAGCTTTATCCCAAGTTGGCTACATTAGATAAAATTCTCAAAAAGTTTACAATATAGAATTCTAAGAAAGGTGGGCAACCATCTAGGTCTAGAATTACTTTTTTATGAAAGACTTACCAAAGTCTGATGAAGAAAGAGAATATATGAAGAAGGTGTCTTATGCTTTGGTAGTGGGTAGTCTCATGTATGTCATGCTTTACACACAACCAAATATTTGTTATGCGGTTAGGATTGTAAGTCGATTTTAGTCCGATCCATGACCGAACCACTAGGTTGCGATCAAGCATATTTTCAAGTACTTGAAAAGGACTGGAGGCTGTATGCTTGTGTATTCGAATAAGGATTTAACACCTCTAAGATATACTGACTCAGATTTTCAATCTTGTCTGGATTCAAGAAAATTGATTTCGGGTTTTGTGTTTACTCTAGACAATGGTTCCATTGTTTGGAGAAGTGTGAAGCAAGATTGCACTTCAGATTTAATGATAGTGGATGAGTATGTGGCAGCTAGTGATGCTTCGAAAGAAGTAGTGTGGCTCCGCAAGTTCCTTGGGGATCTTAAGCTAGTTCTTGGTATGGATAAGGTGGTGTTGCTGTACTCTGATAAAGAGTAAGCATATTGATTAGAAGTATCATGTGATAAAGGACTTCATTGAGGGCAAGCATGTTGCTATGTGCAAAATCACATCTGAGGACAAGTTAGCTGATCCATTCACAAAGACAGTAACTACAAGAGTTTTCGAGAGACATGTGGAAGTTATGGGGATGAGGGATTTGCCATATTTTCTCACTCAGTGCAAGTGGGAAATTGTTAGACATGTATGCCCTAAAGAGTAAAAATGTAATATGTTTTTTGGAGACATTTTTATCAATAAAGAGTTTATTTATTATTCATATACCAAATGTTGTCCTCTTTACCTTCATATTTGTTGAATGTATGTTAAGCAAACAAAAGTCTAAGATTGTCGATCTAAACCTTTAAGAATTAGGCATATGATGGATAGATTATGCAAAAGACATGATTCTTAAGATGACAGTCTGAAGCATAAGATTCGCAATTGAGAGAATAAAGTTAGGCACTTTATTTATGCAAAGATTGTTATGTTGTCTATATCCTTAACGGAAGATGGTTTGTCTTGGCCATCATAGGTGGACTCCGCGAATAGAAACATTGATGCATTGTCATAGGTGACGATGTATTACATCGAGACATAAAGTGTAATTGATTTGGATTAATAATTCTGTCTTAGCAAATCGATTCACTTTAGACAATCATGTGTATTGTATCTTAATTCTAAAATGAATAGTGGGCCCATGGTTTTGACTTATGTCTTTTGATGTACCAAAGGGTGACATCCACATTTCATGATAGCACACATACCAGAACGTTAGAGACATGACTTTTGATAGCATATACCTATTATTCATAGATACGGAATCCATAGCTCCTTTTTAAGAGTTGATGATATCCTCTTATATGTATTATCCTATAATTACAAGACTGGAGTGCTCAACCATTTGGATACATAGGTGTAACCGAATGATATATAGTCTATGGATGGTAAGTTTCCCAATAGTGAGATAATGGAATAATTGAGAAGGTAAGACAATTTATCCTTTAAGCCGATTATGGATATCCTATAGGGATATGATACATTATGATATGTCATAGATACTTAACTATTTGGGCTTCGTAATTTTATATAATTCGAAAGTGTAGCTCTAAGCTTTTAGTGAAGTATTATTAGAGTTGATAATTATGAAACATATATCTGGGATATTGGGTTTTATAATTTTGAGAGCTTGAACTATATAGGTCCATCAGGTCCTCTTTGCTAGCTCATAATAAACCCTGTAACAATGTGACAAGCTTTTCCAATAAATTGGTGACTTATGTTAAATTATCAGATTGGCTAAAATTCAAGCTAATTGGATTTAATAATTCATGTTAATTTATCGGCTGAATTAATTTTGTAATTAATTGAAGATAAACATTTTGGTTTATTGGTTGAATTAATTTGGTAAATTAATTCAAGACAAATATGTTGAATTATTTTGGATAATATCTTATTTGTATGGATTTATCTATATATGACTATTTTAATCAGATAACTTCTCTATTAGATTATTTGAATTAAAATTGAGGCTATATGAAAGATATTCAAAACTAATAAGATATGATTTATTCAATTGATTGAGATTGGATCTATTGAATCAACATTAAGAGTTCGAATTAGATTCAAACTCAACATCTCGACAGCACGGTCAACCGCAGTACACAAGGCCCGATCGACTGCGGCAGTTAGAGTTCGAACCTAATTACTTTGATTAGACTCTAAAACTAATCTAAATTTGAATTTTGAGGCCTTATCTAATAATAACCAACCTAGGAGACGACCTTTATAAATAAGGAGTGAGTACTCATTGTTATTAGATCAGTTGAGAAATCAAGAGTGAGCACTCTAGTCTGTGAGTCTTTGAAAACTCCTTGAGAGCTATTGTTCACAAATCACGAGCACTAGTTCTAGGTTTTCTCAAATGATTGGAAGGAGAGTCATCGGAGAAGAGCTGTACAAGTGTGCCCACACAAATACCAATCGTGGATAAAGAATAGCAAAGAAGACTAGCTAGTTGAGGCTCTTCTGGAATGCCTCTCTTTCACAAATTGCAAGAGCTCTTCAGCATTTAGACGTTAGTAAGATCTGGTTAGTTTATGCATATAGCGTGTTAAACTTGTGTTTTAGGAAATGCTCTGGTATAAAAATTTTTAATTTCCGCTACGAACTATTTTTTCAACAGTGCCATGTGTCAATTCTTTCAACTTTTATTTTCTTTTGATTTTTCATGCATTTGAGGTCTGTTTTTACCCCTTTTTGTGTCATTTTGTTCTTTTTTCCTTATAGATTTCAAATCTAAAATAAAATAAACAAATTAAAATTAATTATTTTATAAACATGATGTTTACAATAATTTTAAAAATATTTATTTTACAATAAAACATACAAAACACACTAAATACAAATAAAAATTTCTAAAATTAACAAACCATAATAGATATATTATTTAAGACTCAAGAATATTTTCAAAATTACTAGAAATATTATAAAACATATTGACAAACTAAAATCTTATTTACAAACATTTGAAAACTCAAAGTAAAATTACAGATGATTATTTTTTCAGTCTTGATTATTTTCAAGCTAATTAATTATTTAATGAACAGAAATGATTCTAAAATTTACAAAAAATATTATTAAACATAAAAACACATTAAAAACATATTTTTAAATATATTTTTACATAAACATACTAAAATACCATTTATCACACAAATGCTATTATTAGGGGATTTAATGAGAAATATGAATGCAAAATTATTCATTTTAGTCTTAAGAAATATGCATTTTCACATTCTAATTAGTTATGTTTTGAGGTTTTCTTGAATTATCATTCTTTTTAGCTCAATAAAGGTTTTAGACATTCTAAAATGAGTAAACTTAGAATTGTATGCTTCAAGGGTAAAATTGTCATTTCATATAAATAAGCAGATTTTGAAATAAAACATTCTTATATATTCCTTTATTATTTAGGGCTTTGTTTAGAAATATAATTTAGTTGCATTTAATTATGTATATTTTCTATTTGATTACATGTTTTAAAATTCCACTTTAACTTCAACAATTTTATTTAAACTAAGCCTCCATGTCATATCTGGATAGGGATACTCGTTTTACCGCTAAGAATTGAAGGAGCTTTTAGAAAGCAATGGGAATAGAATTGAACTTTAGCACTGCTTTTTATCATTAGACTGATGTCACAACCCAAAACCGGGGTATGACATAGAGGCTTAGTTTAAGAAAATAGTTTAAGTTAAGTGAAATTTTGAAACTTGTTATCAAATTGAAAATAGGCATAATTAAATGTGACGTAATTATTTCCTAAAACCAACCCACAAATAATAAAAGAATAAATCAAAACATTTATTTCAAATTCCGCTTATTTATATGAAATGATAGTTTTACACTTAAAGCATATAATTCTAAGTCTGCTCATTTTAGAACGTCTAAAACCTTTACCAAGTTTTTAGAATTTAAAAGAAAATGATATTTTCAAGAAAACCTCAAAGCATAACATTAAGGAAGACGCCTCTGGCATTAGTTTTGGATTCATACTACAATTCCACGTTCTAGACATACAACAGGAAATTTAAATAAGTGCGACACAAACGATATCAACTACAGTCCAAAGTAAAGTCCAAGAGAAATGAAACAACAATTAAGGCTCTACATGTGTTGACTGGAAAGAAAGGAAAATAAACAATAAATAAGTAGATCTCTGCTCTAGGTCCAACTCTACCTCAAAAATTGCAACTCTCACAGTATTTTCAATGTTGTCCTTAACACCACCTAGAGGGGGTTAATTAAAATATAAAGAATGACCGCAAGTTCTAGTAGGATAACATTTGAATGAACTTTAACATTTCAAGGCAATTAAGGTATTTAAATCATGATGGGATAAACAAGTAAATAATTGAGATATCAAAGATTGCATTTATGGTAGAATAATGAAGAATGAGATGAGGCAGTTTTAATTAAATTCTCCGTTCTTAACCATTTTGTATATCATATACTTAACAGACTTATGGTGTTTTAGTCATGTGCCCACGTTGCAGAGCTCCCTAATCGAGGTTTAGGAACTGAACCCTAAGGTTACACTCTACATAACTTGCTCTTTGTGGCTACTTTAAAACTAAGCACCGAGAGCTTTCTACATTCTCAATGGCGTTTGTGTACCCCATTATGCTTAAAGTTCCTTATCCTAAGTCTAAATTATAATTTCAAATTTATTTGTCAAAATATGTTTTGCCAATTCAGCATCGATGAATGTTGAAGATGCGTATTGAGGACTAAATTTTTTAGTGTTACGTCGATCGAACATTGATGTTATATTTAATGATGATTATGTTACGTTTTCCTCTCTTCTACCGGTTACATTAGAGGAACTACCTACCAGAAGAATTGTATAAACACCATAATATGTACATGTATGTGTATATATATAGACTAGTGAACATAAATGAGTAAACTTAGAAGGACAGGGGGAGTCGGATAATTTAACATGTTATGGTTAATTTCATATTTGGTGGATCGACTAGAGGAATTGAACCCATTGAAAAAGTAACTGGGATCAATAATTGAGATCATATATAAGGTTTTCAAGTGGCTTTTTATCGTCTCATGAGATACAACTCTCCAATGTGACCTGTCCATGAAGGCCAACCATACCAACTCTCTCAATAATTGCAAACCTAGCAGTAATTATGCATGATAAAGGAAACATCTTCTAGCTAGGGAAGAAAAAAATAAATAAAACAAACAAATAAATAAAAATTTCGATTAATTGATGCAAAGGTAAAACAATCTCCAATGTTTAATCAATAAATGTCCAGACTTTAGATGACCAATTTCGACTGATTCAGTTTGTCTGCCTGCGACCAGAAGAACAGTGCAATGGTGTGTGTATATGTATATAGTTATATATGCGCATTTCACTGCCAAAGGTAAAACATTATGAAATGGCAGAACAATATGCATTTGATTGGGACCAGATTAATCGGGCTATTTCTGGACACATGATGATTTGTGTATGTCAATAAAATTTGTGACTTCGGACTTCCTAGATTTTCATTCCCACAAAAAAGCTGTTGGAGGATGCCACCAGCTCTCTGAAAGACAATTAAACAGGCCCTTAGCTTTTGGAAGGATCCAAGAAAATGATAAGGTAAATGAATGAACCTGCTCTTAATTGTTAAGGCACACGTAGTGGCATCTTCTGTGATTTGGCTAGTCATAATTTATTACTTATTTGTTGGCTGATTTGGGAAATGGCTGGTTGCTAGGGGAATTGGAAGAAAATGATCATTTTCATTTTCGTGGCTTGAAAGAAAAACTTTTTTTTTTTTTGTAAATATTATATTTATTGATTAAAATAAATGACGAATCTCATATTTATTAAGTAAATTTAAAGTATAGTTACTAGATTCATTGATAAATCTTAAACTTTGGTATATTTCTTCAACATCAATAATTTCGTCCTCTCAAAAGAAAGTATTACTACAATTTCTTTTACTTGTGAGAAAACTGAGTTCCATATATGACGGCATGCATGCTTTTGATTCACGTTCTTACTTATTTATGGCTTGGATTTATGCCCTTTAACTCTTTTCTCTCGTTTCTACCGCCATCAAATATCTTAAATACTCCCCAATAAAGATCATTTTACTTAGACACAAACTATAGCTCCCCTTTTTCTATCCCTCACACACACTCTCTCTAATCTTTTGTTCCTCATTAGGCAAAAGTACTTTGTCATGCTAGGCAAAATCTCCGAGCTATTTTATTGACTAAGACCACTTTCCTTCTGGTTTTGGCACGAATAGGGGTTTCTAAGCAGAGGACGTTGTCTTTCGATGTGGCCATACTGTCCACAATTGTGACAGGTGTAGGGTCTAGTACTACAATTGCCAGATGAGTTATTGCTCTAGGCATTAGCATTGTTGTTATTATTTTGGCCCCGGTGGTGCTTACCTTTTTTGATGTTCTTAAGAGGTCCACATAAACCCTTGTTAGCTTTCCTGCTCTAAATGTTGGCTAGATTGTCCTTCTCAATACGTTCTGCTGCAGAGACCAAGCGGTTGTAGTCATAGATTTGGAGGGCTACCAATGACTTACAGATCTATGGTTTTAGTCCCATCTTGAACTCGGCACATCGAGTGGCCCCAGATCTCAAGAGTTCAGGCATATACCTGATCAATTCTAAACTTGGCCTCATACTCCATCACAGTCATAACCCCATGTTGTAATTCTAGAAGCTCCATCACCTTCTCTTCACGATAGTTGCTTGGGAAATATTTCTCACAAACGAAGTCCTTGGACTCTTGCCAGATCACATATAAGTCCACTACATGTCAACGCGTCCCTCAAACTTGTAAGTGGCAAACTTGATCCTGTATTCCTCTAAGACTCCTATGGTGTTCAAGTGCTTCTTCATGGATTCCAAACAATAGTCTACCTGCTGATAGTCACTATCGCCATTGAATGTCAGAATCTACGCCCTATGGAACTCACAGAAGTAGTTGTTTTCTTATCATGATTGTTTTGCGTGTTACGAGCTTGTGCTGCCATTCCCTAAAAAGTTGCATACGTGGCATTTAGGACATCTTCATTCTGAGTATGTTGTGTGTTAGCAACTCTTCTACTTGGAGGCATCTTTTGAAAAGAAAGAAAAATTGGACTATTAGTGTTTTTCTTGATGTATATATGTATGTACAATTCCTAAGGTTTGAAAACCAAGGGATGTGATGCCAAATCTTTCATGACCCAAAATCGGGGTATGAAGTGGAGACTGAGTTTAAGAAAATAGTTTAAATTAAATCAAAATTTTAAAACTTGTAATCAAATTGAAAATAGACATAACTTAATGTGACAATTATTTTCCTAAATCAATCCCTAAATTAAAAAAAATAACAACATTTATGTCAACTTTTGCTTAATTATATGAAATAACCATTTGTACTCTTAAAGCATATAATTCTAAGTTTACTCATTTTAAAACGTCTAAAATCTTTATCGAGTATTTAGAATTTAAAAGAGAATGATATTTTCAAGAAAATCTTAAAACATAACCATTATCCAGTTAGGAGAACGCCTCTAGCATCAGTTCAGAATTTGGACCACAATCCCACGTTTGAAACATACAATAGGAAATTTAAATAAGTACAATACAAATGACAACAACCACAGTCCAAAGTAAAGTTCGAGAGAAAGGAAATAACAAAAATTAAGGTTCTACCTACGTTGATTGGAAAGAAAGGAAAATAAAGTATTAATAAGTAGATCTTTGCTCAAGGTCCAACTCTACCTCGAGAATGGCAAGTCTCATGGTCTACTTAATACCGTCCTTAACATTAATTGGAGAGGGTTAATTTAAAATACAAAGAATAAGTGAAAAGCTAGTAGTATAAAATTTGAACAAACTCTAACAATTTAAAACAATTAAGGTATTTAAACAGGGAAGGGATAGAATTGTGTTTGTGGTAAAATAATTTATAAAGAGACAAGGTAGTTTTAATTAAATTCTTTGTTCACAACCCTTTTGTATATTATATACTTAACATACTTATAGTGTTTTAGCTGTGTGCCTATGCTACGGAGCTCCCCGATTGAGGTTTAGGGGCCTGCCCCTATGGTTATACTCTACATAACCTACTCTCTATAGCTGCTATAAAACCAACCATCGAGAGCCATCTATATTCTCGGTGTCATTTGTATACCCATTACACTCGGAGTTTCTTATTCCAAGTCTAAATTATAATTTCAAATTTATTTATCAAAATATGAAATTAACCATATTTATATATTGTATACTTTTCACAAACTCATAGCAATGTGGGGAAAACGCAATTTGTAGATAAATTATTTGAAACATGTGCCAATCCATTTTACTAGCATGCCTTTGAAATTTTGTGTAACTTTGAGATATGATGCAACTATGTTTAAAGGAACTAAGGTTATGTATTTTTTTGGGTCTAAAATTTCTTTAAAATTAATTCTTGGATCAAAGGGGTTTTAAAAGGCTAAAAAATAACAAGAATGAAGAAAACAATAAAGTTTTATGGCAAGGACTGGCCCGCCGCTCATTGGGCTCAAAGGCCCCTCAGTGAGGCCATAACCAACCTACTCAAGCTTCGAATGTGGACTTGTTTTTCACATCTTAGAGCATGGAAAACATATATAAATGATATAATAACATTAAAAAATAGTTTTCAAACTCATTAATACATATTTAAATGTCAATATTCAAAGTTTGATCTCCACATACAAAGTAAAACTAAAACATATTAAGTTCAAGTTTTAACACTTAGATTGAAGAAATCTTTAACCTACAATGTATAAGTCCATGTTTAATCCTTAAAAATATATTTCTAACATAAATATCAAATCAAAATAACAACATAATCATTGGTTTAACAATTCTGATAAAATTCATAAACATAATGTATGCATATTTTCTCCACAAAACTTAGCTTTAATCTGAAAATGAGATAGCATAAACCAAAGGAAGATTTTTGATTACAAGAAATCAAAAACAATACCGGATAAAGATTTAAAATACTAACATTGAAATGCTTTGGAAAACTTGAAAACTTAAATTGTTACTGGTGCTTGAGAGCTTGGAGTGTCTTGGCCATAGAGTGATGGATTTTTTTTTTTTCTGACTTTTGGCAAAGAGGTGGGCTGTCTTTTGGTGGTCTTTGCTATGTTTTTTCTACGACAAAAATGAAGAGAGGGAGAGGGAGTTGGCATGGGAGAGGGAATTGGCGTGGAGCTGTAAGTGTGTGTGCACTATGTGGGGTTTCTATGTAGTGGAGTGGGGTCTCAATGTGGGGAATGTCTCAAGGTATAGAAACTTAGAAAATTTCTAAAGTTGGTTGTTTGGGAGAGGTGCTACACGTGGATGAAGGGAGAGAAAGGGTGTTTGGGGCTACTTTGTAATGAAAGAAAAATATGGGGTGTGAAGGTAAATAGTAGAAATAGTTTTAAATTAAAATTATGACAAAAAATGTACTTTAAATGTGCAAATATGTATTATTTCAAGCAACATGAATTTTTTTTTTTACATTTTCTAAATTAATTAGGTACACTAATAGTTTAGATTAGTCACTAGATTAATTGTACTTAAAATTCAAGGTTTGTCAACCCTTCATGCCACAACAAATGCCATATAAACTGATGCAGGGCTTTCGACCGCCAAGTTTCCAGTATCCTAGACCTTATCCCTCGAGGAGTGTATAGTCCCCACCTATTCAAATGAACAGATAGGGAAACCAAAGGCAAGGCAATTTCTTGACAAAGGCAAAGGAAAAGTACAAGGACAAGTTTACAACATATCAGGTGGACACTCCATAGCTTAAGCAAGTAATGTTGTTGATCTTTGTTTCATACTCTTTAGCTCATGTACTCTTTGATACTGATGCTTCACATTTTCTTAAATTTGAATCTTTTGTGAGCACTTTGGATATGAAAACTGAGAGTCTTAAATTCTACATGCCCTTGATATCTCCACTTGGTTGAGTGGGGTGAACACTATGTGTAGATCGTGTAAAGTCACAATTAAAGGTGAGGTACTTGAAGCCGACCTCATTGTTATTCCCATGAGCGCATATGACATAATACTCAGTATGGATTGGTTTTCCATGTATAGTGCCATAGTTGACTGATATCGTATGAAAGTGACGTTGATTTCTAGTTTGGAATCAATAGTGACTTACTAAGGGGGAATGGATCAAATCTTGATAAACTGATTTTGGAAGCCTTGTCTGGGAGGCCAATGGAATTTATCATGTGTTGCATTTCTTTCAACTATCCAATATGATTAGAGAAAACACTACTATTCTGGTAGTTGATGTGTTCCACGATGTGTTCCTTAAGGAATTGCCCAGATTGCCATAGGACTGCGAGATAGAGTTCGGCATGGATTTGGTTCTTGGAACAAGTCCTATATTAGTTGCTCTATACCGCATGGCACTGGCTGAAATAAAAGAACTAAAGAAGCAACTACAAGAGTTAGCAGAAAAAGGGTACATTCAAAACAACACATCATCATGGGGTACATCGGTTCAATTTGCAAAGAAGCATGATGGATCGCTCCGATTATGTATCAACTACTTGTAATTGAATAGGGTTATAATCAAGAACAATTATCCACTCCCTAAAATCGATAAGTTGTTTGTCCAAATGGGTGGTTCATAGTACTTCTCTAAGATCAATTTGAGGTCAAGATATCATCAGCTTAACGTCAGGGAAGAGGACATTTCCAAGACAGTTTTTAAAATAGTATGGACATTTCGAGTTTCTAATGCTGCCTTTTGGATTGATGAATACCCCAACAACCTTCATTGACCTCATGAACCATGTTTTTAGGCCTTACTTCGATCAGTTTGTGATAGTATTCATAGATGATATCTTGGTTTACTCTAAGACTCGAGAGGAGCATAAGCAGCATTTGAGGATAGTCTTATAGACCCTCCGTGAACATTAGTTGTATGCAAAGAACGAAGAGTGCGACTTTTGGATGACATAGGTTAAGCTTCTAGGACATGTTGTCTCCAATCAAGGAATCTCAGTAGACCCACCTAAGGTTGAAGTGGCGCTAAAATAAGAAAGACCAAGGGAATGCGATAGAGGTTAGAAGTTTTGTAAGACTCGTAGTTTTATAGACTCTTCGTAAGGGACTTCTCTAGCATCACCGCACCTTTGACTCCTTCAATTAAGAAATATTTTTGTTTTGAGTAGGGTGATTAGTGTGAACACGTGTTCTAAGAACTAAAGGTTCGATTGACTACAATGCCAGTGTTGATCATTCTAAGTAGTGACGAGCCATACGAGGTTTACATCGGAGGTTCATGACGAGGATTGGGTTGTGTCTTGATGCAACATAGATGAATGGTAGCATATGAGTTATGACAGTTGAAACTACATGAACAAAACTAACCCACTCATGATTTGAAGCTTGTAGGTGTAATTTTTGCCTTGAAGATATGGAGATGTTATCTCTATGATGCCAACTTTTAGGTTTTCTTTAGCCATAAGAGTTTGAAGTATGTGTTCACACGACGGGACTTACGTTTGAGGCAAAGATGGTGGATGAACTATATGGAAGATTATGACTTCAAACTACAAAACCATCATGGCAAGGTAAATGTAGTAGTTGGTGCATTGAGTAGGAAGACTTCAGGGTTCCTTACATGTTTGGTATTATAGGATTAGAAATAGATGGATACAACTGGCTACTTCAATCTCTAGTATTATAAAGACTATAATCAAGCCATGATATATTTTGGACTCTACACCAATTTTCATGCAACAGGTTAAACAGAATTAGTGATAGGATTCACATCTTCAGGGTATTCAAGTTTAGATTTAGAACAGGAAACAATTTGATGAATAGAATGTCAAAACAGATGGGACTCTATATTTCAGGAACCACTTAGCAGTGCCAAACATGGAAGAGGTTAAGAAAGCAGTTATGAATAACGTCCATAAATCTCGTTTCGCTATCCATCCCAAGAGTATAAAGATGTATCATGGCCTTAAGAGACAGTTTTAATGGAGAGGTATGAAAAAGGATGTCCACGAGTATGTTGCTTAGTGTACAACATGTCTTAAGGTTAAAGCAGAATATCAGAAACCCACTAGAGAATTGCAATCACTTCCTATTCTAGGGTGACAATGGGAACATATCATGTGGATTTTCTTATAAGATTGCCAAGGATTGAACATAGGCATGATGCTATGTGGGTCGTTATGGATAGATTGACTAAGTTTCCACCCTTTATTTCTTTTCGATCCACTTGTTCAAAGAAAGTCTTAAGCAAACTGTATCTAGGGCATATCGGTCAATTGCATAGGGTTCTGTTATCAATCACGTTGGATAGGAATACTCGTTTTAATGCTAAGAAATGGAGGAGCTTTTGTGAAGCAATGGGAATGAAATTGAACTTTAGGACTGCTTTCCATCCTCAGACTGATGGAGAATCTTAGTAGGTCATTCAGATTCTCGAGGATATGCTTTGTTCTTGTATCCTAGACTTTGGTGGAAATGGGAAGAAGCACGTATGTTTAACTAAGTTTGCCTACAACAATAGCATCAATCAAGCATTGTTGGCTCCTTTTGAAGGTCTTTATTGGAGGCCATGTCAATCACCAATTTGTTTGCTCGAGCTGGAAGAGGACTCACCATGAGGCCAAATGACCTCCAAGACAACAATGAGAAAATTGCTATTATTTAAGAGCATTTACGAACTGCTCAAAGTCGTCAGAACTATGTCGATAGAAGACGTTGACCATTGGAATTTCAAGAGGGTGATTGTGTTCTATTGAATATTTCATTTCAGTGTTAGTGGGAAGCTTGCATCGAGGTATATTGGTTTGTTCTTGATCTCACAATGGGTTGGTGTTATTACATACCTCTTGACTTGCCTCTGGAATTTTCCTACGTCTACAGTGTCTTTCGCGTATCTATACTCCATAAGTGCCAACCCGACCCCAACACCGTTGTTTCATGATGTGCCACTCCGAGAACACACAACTTACGAAGAGGTGCCAATTGCAATCATAGATCGCAACGTGACAAGTTTACGACGACAAGAAATTTTATTAGTTAAAAGTACTATGGCAACACCATTGCGAGGATGGAGCGAGTTAGGAATTAGAGCCTACGATGCGGGTGTTATATCCACAATTGTTTTGCTTTTGATATAACTTCTAATTTCGATGACGAAACTTATTTTTAAAAAGGCAGAGTTGTAACACCTTGAATTTTAAAAACAATTAATCTTGTGACTAATCTAAATTATTTGTGTGCCTAATTAATTTGAAAAATGTAAAAATTTCATGTTGCGTAAAATAATACACATTTGCATGTTTAAAATACATTTTTAAAAATAATTTTAATTTTAAACTATTTCTACTATTAACCTATTTATCCTCACAACCCATATTTTTTTAATTACAAAATAGCCCCAAACACCCTTTCTCTCCCTTCATCCACATGCAGCCCTCTCCTAAAAACCCCACTTTAGAAATTTTCCAAGTCTTTAATCCGAAATCTTCCTTTGGTTTATATCATCTCATTTTTGGATTAGAGCTAAGTTTTGTGGAGAAAATATACATATATTGTGTTTTTGAGTGTTATGATATAAAATTTATCGGAATGGTTAAGCCAATGATTATATTATTATTTTGATTTGATATTTATTTTAGAAACATATTTTTTATGTATTAAACATGAACTTATACATTGCATGTTAAAGATTTCTTCAATCCAAGTGTTAAAACCCAAACTTGGTATGTTTTAGTTTTACTTTATATGTGGAGACCAAACTATGAATCTTAATGTTCAATCCCATGCTAATGAGTTTAAAAATTGTTATTTAATGTTATTCTATTCTTTATGTATGTTTTCCATGCTCTAAAATTTGAAAAAACAAGCCCAAAATCGAGCTCGAAGCTCGAAAGGTTTGAAAGCCCAAACCTAAAATTCTTCTAGGTTACTTGAAGGTAGTAGGCTGATTATTTGAAGGTGGCAGGCTGGTTTTCTTCATCAGCTAGTCAGTTGTGGCCTCTCTAAGGGGCCTTTAAACCCAATGAGTAACAGGCCGGTCTTTCAGTTAGAAAACCTTGTTTTTTTTTTTTTTTTTTTTTTTTTTTTTTTTTGTGATTTTTTTAGTATTTTAAAACCACTTTGATCCTAAAAATAATCTTAAACAAATTTTAGACTAAAAAATGTAACCTTAATGCACTTTAAAATATAGTTGTATTACGTCTCAAAGTTACAGAAAATTTTAAAAGCACACTAGTAAGATAGATTTGCACATCATTTATGTATGAATATGGTTATATATTAAGTTTTAGTTTTAATTGTCCTTGAATGCTCCTTCGGATTAAGGACGTATGGAGCGAATATTTATAAGTTCTAAGATTAAAATTTTTTTTTTAAGCTTGAGAGGTAGGATTTCTAATCCCTTTTGTTGGCAGTCATGTTTTAAGTTATGATTTAAATATTTTGACCAATTATGTTAATTGAGATGAGCAAATTTCCAATAAGTTATCTATAAAATGCGTTTTCTCTATATTGCTATGAGTTTGTGAAAAGTATACAATATCTAAATATGTTTAATTTCATATTTTGACAAATAAATTTGAAATTATAATTTAAACTTGAAATAAGAAATTCTAAGCATAATGGGGTTTACAAATGCCACCGAGAATATAGATGGCTCTCGGTGATAAGTTTTAAAGTAGCCATAAAGTGTAAGTTATGTAGAGTGTAACCTTAGGGATAGGTCCCTGAGTCTCGATCGGGGAGCTTCGCAGCTAGGACACATGGCTAAAGTAGTGTAATTATGTTAAGTATATGATATAAGGTTAGGAACTAGGAATTTAAATTAAAACTACCTCATCTCTTCTTAATTATTCTACCACAAATGCAATCTTTGATATTTGAATTATTTACTTATTTATCCCTTGCTTATTTAAATACCTTAATTGTTTTGAAATGTTAACTCTTTTTGTCAAATGTTATCCTACTAGGCCTTCGCTTATCTTTTGTATTTTAAATTAACTCCCTCCAAGTGGTGTTAAGGGCAATACCTAGTAGACCGTGAGAGATGCAATTTTTGAGGCAAAGTCAAACCACGAGCGGAGATTTACTTATCTACAGTTTATTTTCCTTTGTTTCCAGTCAAGGCATATAGGACTTTAGTTTCTATTATTTCCTTCTCTTGGACTGTGGTTGTTGTCGTTTGCATCACACGTATTTTAATTTCCTTTTGTATGTTTTGAAGGTAGGATTGTGGTACAAATTTTGAATTGATGCCAGAGGCGTTTTCCTTAGTAGTTATGTTTTGAGGTTTTTTTGAAAATATCATTCCATTTTAAACTTTAAATACTCGGTAAAGGTTTTATACGTTCCAAAATGAGTAGGCTTAGAATTATATGCTTCACGGGTAAAATGATCATTTCATATAAATAAACAAAAGTTGAAATAAACGTTTTATTTATTCTTTTATTATTCGGGGATTAGTTTAGGAAAATAATTAAGTCACATTTAATTCTATATATTTCAATTTGATTACAAGTTTTAAAATTTTACTTAAATTGTTTTCATAAACTAAGCCTCTATGTTATACCTTGGTTTCAGGTAATGACAAAAATACTCAAAAAAATGGATGTTTTATGTATTTTTGTTTTTGTTTTCTTCTTATTTTTTGAAAGTTTTAATTTTCTCTCTTCTATTAAAAGATAGTTTGGTCATTTTAAAGGTCAAAATTAACTATTCACTAAGTTTAGGTATAATTTTTGTATTAAATCTTATCTAATGGTATCTATTTTATGACATAAAACCGAAGATATAAGTTTTAAAGTGACTTAAAATAGAGGGTGTAGAAAGAATAATATCTCAATTTAAAATTACCAAGGGAAATAATTAAGCATTAATGAGTTAATAGAATGTAAACAGACAAACCTGAAATTGATGAACAGCCAAAGTATTGACGGGCAATAATGACTCTACACTGGTACAAAAATTCAAGAGAGAAAAACTTAAACAAAAAAAAGCAGGAAATAAAGGCGAAAAAACAATGAACTCAGATGCTAAAGTAGATAATTGAGTCAAACAAACTTTCTTCGGCACGAAATGGAGAAAATCAATAAACTTAGGACCATAAAATAGAATTAAGATCTGTTGTCCGGGAACACTATGCCAACATTAATATATATATATATATATATATATATATATATTCCACTTAAAATTGTGAGGAATTAGTTAAAATGAGAGCTCCCAGGTGCCTTAATGCCGAAAGAGAGGAGCAGATAATTTTGGGAAGGGTTAATTGGCCAGAAGGAATTCATTAGCATCCATCTGGTTAAAGAACAACTACACAGAGATGCCTTTGATTTACACATCACTGCTAAATTGTTTCATTCGCATTCGGCTGCTTAAAGAACAACTACGCAGAGATGCCTTTGATTTACTCATCTCTGCTAAATTGTTCTTGCCATCATCAATCTGGCTGCTGAAAAAGAGAAAAAAGTTATGGTCCATGTCAAGGACGTCTAACAGCACAAGAAATTCAATACGAGTAATGTATGTACCACTCTTGAACTGCTTTCACCATTGGGCCCGGAGATGAGGTCTTCCAACTGATCAGCAATAGCCAAGTAACAGAAATGGTATTGCTCCTAGAAAGAACAAAGCAGGACATAGCTAAAATAAGTTTCAAAGCGTGGAATGGGTGGAAAAATGGAATTCAAAAATCGCTATCTTGACAAAACTCATAATTATCTGCTCATGCCACAGATTATGTATTTATTTTCTAAGGAATTTGTTAGTTCTTTTGTTATCAAAAATAATGTTGGTTTGTTCCTTTTCATTCCAAAAGCTACCAGAACACTAGTTCTACGCTTGTCACTAGTGGAATAGCAAGTTAAAGCAAAGTACGTGCTATCAGTCCTATTTACCAGTGTTTGAACCATTCCAATTCGCTGAGACCTAAACATGGTTATGGTTTTTGCAAGATCTAAAGCAGACATGTCTCCAGCAAGAATTCTCTGGATTGTGTTGTGAATAGCACAGTATGTTCCGGTTCTCCCAATACCTGCACTGAGCATGAGACAGTGGGTACATGTGTGTCAGTTAAGAAGCTATATGAACTACCAAATGTTGCACAGGCACATGCAAGTCATAAATAAGAGATAAACCTGCAGTGCACCACAGTTGGCCCAATACTGGGTGGCACTTGATGTATTCTTTTGAAAATTTCACGTACTGCAATCGTGTCTCCAGGAACTCCATGGTCTGGCCATTCAGGATACTGAATATGCAGAACAGACATGGGTGGTTCCTCAGACTGCAACGACAAAAACAGGATCAAGTGGGAAACAATGATACAATAGTACATTTTTTTTTTATGTTGCTTATTATGTTTGGTATTTAAAATCTTTTACATCCAGACAAGCATATATAATGGATAACCAACAGAGTTACATTGAACTATGCAGGTTTGGTAAGTCATTTCATCAAATCAATTTAATACCTTTGATCAAGGATTGGGCCCAGAGTAGAACTTTTCCAGGAAATGAGAAAAAGCCCAAGTTTCTTTCTTGGTTTTTTTTGGGGGAAAAAAAAAGCTTAAGTGTCAATCATGGAATACATTTCAAAGATTCAAAGGTCAATAATTTTGATCAAAGATTGGGCCGGGATAGCATAGAACTTTTCCAGGAAAACCGAAGAAGCTTCGTTTCAATCACACGATTAACCATTCTTTGAATTCCTTAAAAAGTACTATTGAAAAATGTCAGCTTACCTCCTTATAGTTTACCTCCAGCTGACGTAATACTAATGAAGTGTCAGTGGTACTTATCCACTTAGTATTGATACATATATTGCCAAATTCTCTAGGACCATCTTCTGCTTGAAAATAATCTCCACATTTTACCATCTGTGCAAAAAATTTAAATAAAGGTAAAAGTCCGGAAACATAAAATGATTGTAAAAATACTAGGATATTATGAAATGGAACAGTAATTAAACATGATATTTAGCCAAAGAAATAGTTGAAGCACATTTAGACAACTACAGATATCAAGACTACAGAAACAAAGTATAAAGGTTTGATGAGAGAAGTGTCAAAAGAACATAAAACGTTCATACATAAATAAAAATAGGACATATAAAAGATATGCCTAATAAGATATCTTACTTTAAAATAACAAAGATGGTTTTTCCCAAGATCCACAAAAGAAGCAACTAGCAAGAAAGTAGCATGTTCAAGCAATATCCTCGTAGTGGAATAATTTTTTGCTCACCCCAACATAAGGGCAATAAAAATGATTCAATGAATACCAGAAAACTCTAATAAAATTAAAGTAAGTAAAAGGAGAAAATACATTATGTGACTATACATGTATCAGCAGGAATCTATTCTTACATATATTTGCACATATCTGCACGTGTGTGTGCATAATATGCGTGCAACCAGAACAATTGAATATCAAATTGTGGAGACTCCTCACAGTTATAAATGGAGGAGAATTCATAAGTATTTCTGATGTTGCCCCTTCAATCAATTTCTTATGTCTTTTTCAGATTTTCTTCATTTGCATCAATTTTGACATAGACTAGCTTCCAACATGGTGATTCTTATAGGGTGTTTGGTAGGGTGGTTAGAACTGTTTTTACTGTAGCATACGAGAGCTTTACACTGCAGCGATTTTTTTATTATTACTATAGCATGTGAAAGCTATACACTATTTATAACCAAGAAAGTGGTCCAGATCATGGTCCAGACCGACTTGCCAATCATATCACCAAAAATATCTCTACCTTAAGAATTCACCAACCAATATCCATGAGGGCACCTTCAAAAATACAATTCTGGTACCCCATTTCATGGTGAAAGGGCAAGTCCATGGCATGAAATACCTAAAGAAGCTAAAAGCATTTAAGTTGATGGGTGAAGCACAAGGAATACATTATACACAATTTTTTTTCCCTAATTTTCTTTCGCATAGAATAAATAGAAAGAAAAATGTTTACAATCCAAAATGGTTACAAAGAACTTCAAACGATACTACTAATTAAGAGAGGACAAGAATTGAAACATGAAAAGGCACAAAACCACAAAGTAATGAAGAAAATCTTAAAAGGACATAAGAAATTGATGGTTGCCTTGTAGTAATAAAGCACAAATCTCATACCGTAATCATAGATCTTATTGATGGTCGCCTTGTAGCAGGTTTGAAATGTTTTAGTCATCTAGTATGAAAAAGCCAAATAGAAGCACAAAAATTACCTTGAACCAAAACAGTTAAGTACCTTATAATTGTCAACCAATTGAGTGAGCATCACAATCACAGGGCACCGGTATTGGATCATCATCTCCCAAAAATCCTCATAGGTGTGAGGAAGTGGACCTTGTGTAGCAATAAAGCGAGAAACACTTTCAAAAGAAGAAGCCTACAATATGGTGGTACTCATCAAGTGTCATGGCAGGATGCATGGGTCCATATGCAAACACAATTAAGTATCTCAGACTCAAAACTTCAAAAGCAACAAACAAGAGCATATGAAACTCTACCGTGATAAAGCTGGCATTGATGTAGCCCCTTGCAGAAGGTCTATAATCCTTGCAAGAGTTGAGTACAACTCTGGTTTTGTCAACTGATACCACCAAAAAAAAAAAAAAAATCCAAGAATGAAATTTGATCTTTTCTATCTCATTTTTTGAGTGTGACTATAAGTGTGTAATTTTGTAATTAGTAATTATATTTCAGTGATGCATATATGGTGTTCAACGAGTAAAAAAACAGAAAAATAAACTGGCGCATCAGCTAGTGGGGAGAACTTAGCAATTAAAGAGGATAAAATGGCTTTTGTTGTCTCTGAACTTTGACCTCATTCTCACTTCGATTCAAGCCATAAAGTCTTATTTGTATCTCTTAGAGAACTTTGTTTAATTACCATTTCAATCCCTCCGTCAAAACCCAACCTCGAACCTGACACTAAACAAACTTCAGAGTTGACAAAAACCAAAGTTGATCTTGACGAAAGGACTAAAAATAAGACGAAGTCAAATTCCAGGAACTAATAAAAATGAAAGTCCAGCGATGGAGATAAGATGAAAGCCCATGGAATTAAAAGCATTTAATTAAATTTAACCCCAGAAATGGAACAAACAGACCAAATAGACTAAATACAGGGTAAAAGTAGAAAGAAAACTAAGATCAATCATCATTGACACATACACGGCAAGACATCTGCGTAGCGGTTTTTGCTCAAATTCACACCGTCGAGAGCCACCGCGCAGTTTCTCTTCATCTCGGACGGTGTTATCCAATTCGCCTGAGAAAATATCAAACGAAAAAAAGAAAAAGAAAATTCAGCAATGAGAAACAAAATTTGATTCAAAGTTTCGTAAAACTCCATTGTTATGACGCGTAGGGAAAACCTGAAGATAACCGAACTCCTGGTTGATCTGGTGAGGGCTTCGGAGTTTGTCTTTGAAGAATCCGAGGGCTTCGGAGCAGTGCTTGAGCTGATCTGGCGTGAGCGCCAATCGCGGCGGAGAATCCGGAGAGAAATTCAGAGCGGCCGGCGGCTTGGGGGCGGCGGCCATGGCGAAGGCGGATCTCCGTTGGTATCTGGAGCGGCGAGAAGTGAGATTCCCCAGAATGAAGGAGAGAGAGAGGAATGTTTGGGTGTTCGTGTTGGAATGTTGTTGTAGCGTGCGAAGGCCGAAAGTTGGTTGGTGAGTTGGGTGCTTCTCTTTCAGATGCTGATTTGGCTAATAATTGGTGCCTCGCTGTAGAGTCTGTCCCCACCAAAAAATGAAAAGAAAAAAGAAAAAGAAAAAGAAAAAGAGAAATGGGGAACATAGATTTGGGTTTTAATATTGCATTGATGAGTTTCTTTCTTGTAACTTTTTCTTCAATTATTAATTAATTAATATTACATTCAGGTGTTTGTGCGTGTTTTACATAACAATGAACTTTGTACTCCATGAAAGATGAAAGTCAATACTTTTTATGATTTTTCAACTTGTCACGCGCGGAGAAAAGAATTTCTCGAGGCATGATTTTAACATATTTTGGGGGTATGAAATAATGTATTTGTGTAATTATAGACATAACATGACGGTAAAGCAAAATCCGACTCCACCTCAAGGTGAAGAGTTGAAAACACTCATCGTCAAGTAAATAATAATAATGTATTTGTATTTTTGATTATCGTGGAAGAGATTTAATTAGGGGTACAATGATGTTATAATTCATGGAGGTTCTATTTAATATCTCAAAAAAAACATATGTCACTCTGATTCTTAATGTATTAGAGCTGAAGAGAGTTTCTAAAATTCACCTTATAAATCTTTGTAGTGAGGTTTATACAAAAGTCACAATAGTCGTAGCTAATAGATTGATAAAAGAAGCTTTATTTAGTACGATTTTTAGGTTTAAAATGCATTTTGAAGGGCTCAAGTTGCTTCTTCTATAGCATGGTTCCTCTATGATACCTTTACCAGATGTATTTTCTTTTTCCTTACTATCTAGGATTTGAACGAGCTTCTCTTCATATGCTAAGCTAGCATTAAGCTTCAAGAGTTCATAATTAAGGACGTGAGAAAAGTCACCCATGTTCTTATGCAACACTGAGATGTAGATGGCTGACAAAAAATGCGAAAGGGCTAAGCTATATGCTACAACGCCAGCACGCTCGAGTATCTTAAAAAATCCAATATACGTTTGACTCAACTTTCTCTCGTTTTGAAACTGCACGAATACTTCGATTGGAGTCGCCTTCAGAAACACATGATCATTCTATTGGAATTCTGGAGACTTGCACCTCCTATTTGCGCACTTTTCCTAATGGTTCTTCTTGAAGCACCATCCTCTTATCTTTTAAATGTTGATGGCTAATTTCATACTAGACCCCTCCGCGTGGTCCAAGGCCCAACATCCTCATTGTACGGAATCGACAAGTTTGCTTTACTATCATGGGTCATAGTTTGGTAGGCTATGAGTAGTCAAATAGGCCCGTTTATCTCGATTGGATTCAATTTTGTCCTACTTGAGGGGATTTTAAAGTTAATTGAATCAAAATAAATGAGTGATGGAGGAAATAAACCCAAAAAGTCTTCCTTTTTGCCTTTTAAGATAGCCCAAAACCCTATTTTTCGCCTTAGTTGCAACGCCCCCGTACGAGTGCCACAAGAAACGTTCCTTTTAGCATTAAATTCAATAATTACCGATAAGAAGTTCAAAACAATCAACAACACTTAGAGAAATATCCCATGAAACACATGCAAATATATTTTTTTACTTTAAAAAAACTACTTACCGAATTTAACTTTTCCTCGGTTAGCCTGATGAACATTTAAGACATTCGGCTAACAGATCATTTATAGAAACCTTAGCTTACAAAAACAAATATTTAGCAAACACAAACTTACACATATAATGCAAGTAGTCTTAATTTCTATAGAATAAGTAATTAAGATTAATTACAAAGAAATGAACTATAAAGCGTATTTTTTTAATAAATAACCTAAAAAACTAAAAATCTAAAATGTAATTTACATTCAATGAAACATAAGTTCAAAAGAACATATCACAAATAGAATTGAGTCTCAAACAAATAAAAATGTAGAACATAATATATTAAATTTTTTTTGAGCTTAAATCTTTCATGATATGACTCTGTTTTGAATCCAACACTCCCCGCATGCATGTTAGTCCTTGTCCCCTATTCTAGTCAACTTGCATATTATCCTTATCTGCAACATGCTATAAACTAAGTAAGCATAAGCTTAGTAGGTATACATTTCTATCTCATAACATAAAACATTTTATAAAAATCATTACATAACATCGTAATCGTAATCATAGTAGTGCATGAGGCATAGGTTTGTATAGAACATATCTTTTTCGTTTAAACTTCGATACTAAAACATTATTCATTTATTTTTAGGGGCCCAAGTATTGCACCATTAATATCATAGGTGCACAGTCGTGAGAGGAGTTGGGATAGTTAGTCCCAAACTAAACATGACAAGTCCAAACCTTGCAGGACATCATAAACATAAACATAAGGTATGCAACACTTAATTAAGTGATACATATACATAAATATATCTTTAACATACCTCATCATTGAAACATCTGTTAAACCTTCTTGTTGCAACAAGAGTTTTCATGAGAAGAAAATATGTAAAAACAAACTTAAAAATTATCAAAAAACATATTCTCAAAACTTTTTTGTAAACTTTTGTCATATTGTAGGTGAGAATGTACTTACTTTACTTGCATATTAAACTTTAAATTGGGTGACATTGCTGCAGTTCTTAGTGTACTCGCTTTTTGGAGTGCTCATGTCAATTATTCATATAAAACATAAAATTAATATTCATGTTTATAATATCATTTAATACCATATTACATCAACCTACATCATTTTTAACGAAACAATGCATTTTTGAGTTTCAAACATACATTTAGAGTCAAGAAACATAAAGACAAAAAACTTAATCTTTAATCACAAAGAGAAATTAACCTCAACTGATAAGCATGAATAAACTGTAAAACTTTTTTCATAATCTAGCTAACATATAAAAACATCACTCAAATTTTCTTCTCTTGAAAATATTAATCCATAATACCTTTTTTTAATTTTCGAAGACATTCAAGTAAACCTGTTACTCATAAAAACTGATTGACCTTTAAGGATTCATAACCTTATATATTTCAATTTACATTCAATTAGAGCTTGAAAATTTGCAAGAATAAAGTGAACACATTTATAATGCTTAGGTTTTTCTATAGCCATAAAAATTTAATTTGATAATTTAAACAAATCATATAATCAATACTACAGAATCTGCCAGCAAAGCCCGGATAGTGAGCAGTCCTAATTAAAAATTATGGATTAAATCATTTATACCTTAAAATAATTTATAAAAATTCCTACATATAATAAACACAAAAAATCATAACATAGCCAAATTTGAACTTCAAATAAATTCGAAGCAATTCAAAACGTACGTTCAAATTCAAAGTTAATATTAACACAAGATATGCTAAACAACGAACATGTTTAATTCAAATATTTTTATAAAATCAAATATAAATGATATGCTTCTGAAAATTTTATGTGACATGATTAACATATAAATAAAAGTTAAAAAAATAATAAATCATAAAAAACATATTTAAAAATATAATTAATTATCTCACAATTTATATAGAGCATATCAGGCAAACATTCATAACCACTAAGTACTTAGCAATAAACAAAATTTACCTTAAAACATAATAAAGATATAAAGCTAAAAATTTACGAATATTTAGTTAATATATTAACAATGATTCATAATTTTTTACAGAATCCAAAAATACTTTTTGTTTCATAAAATGGACTCTTTAAGGCACAAATACAAATCTACCAGCAAATAACATATATATACACATCATATCCAAAAATTGCAGCAAAATAAAATCATTTTGATTTCAAAACATTACCAACAACCTTATTGACTAACCAAAAACCTTGAAATTCTCATATCACACTCCAATAATAAAACCTTATTTTTATGAAATTTCATGATATCATATAAACATAAATGTTTTTAACCATAAAATAATGTTATTATAATCAAAGTAATAAACGAAATAATTAATTTTTCATACTAACATACATGCATACACATTCACAACATAAGAGAACAACTTTCTAACAAAGTTTGTCACCAGATAATGCATATCTATCATAAAATTCAAAAACCATAAAAAGCTTTAAACCATACCTTAAATTCTTATGTTTTCTTCAACAACTAAGAAGACTTGCACATAAAATCTCTAAAAAGAATTCTTTCTACTTCAGTTGAAAGAAAGAAAAGTAATGAATTCTTAACTTTGTGGATTAGAGAGAAGATGAAGGCTTATGAACATGAACTTGAGAGGGGCAAGGGAGAGAATTTTCTTTGGCTAGAAATTAAGAGAATAAAGACTTTATGGTTTAAAAGTATATTTATATGTTTATGAGAGATAAGAGATTAGATGAGTGTAAAAACCCTAATGCTAATCTAATTAAGTTTCCCTTTTTTTAAATGAGTGTAATTCTAATATAATTAGGTTTCCTTTTTTTTTCTTTTTTTTCTTTTTTATTCTTATCCATGGGCAGTTTACATGAGAATATTTATCTTAATACATATAATATAATATAATATAAATGTATAAACGGTTATATATAATATAATATAATATAATATACTACATAATTATTTTTATGCAAAAATAATGTTTGCATCCATGACCCCAAAAAATATTAATTTACACATTATGCTTTTAGACGCTTTATATTATCTATTTTCTTAACGTTATAATAAAAATATTACACATGTAATTATTATAACATCATACATGTTAGAAAAATATGAAAATATGCAATAAAATCTATGTCATTATTAAGAATATAATTTTATGGCATATATAATTCTAGAGTATTACAAAGATTACAAATTTAGAACAAGTGAAATTCTTAATAGAACAATAAATACTTATGCTTATCATCATTTTTTTACATGAACAACCCGAGCACATCGATCTCTCATAGCCGTCACCTATGACATTACTGAATAAAAAGTTAATTTACTTAAAATAATAATAGCACTTAAGATATCACATTTTATCATTAAATTAACATGGAAGAAAATGATGGGTGTTACAACTTTTCCCTTCTTATAAGAGTTTTATCCTTGAAACATAAATTAACTATAGATAGTACGCTTCATAGAGCCTCCTCCTCTTTGTAGTTACACCATAAGACTTTGACTAATACGATTTCCTTATTTCTGTAAGTCTTGGTCCTAATCTCATATTGCTTTTCTATGTAACTTGTTAAATCTTTTGATTTCCCAATAACTCTTTGACTAGAGAAATGTCTTTGTTCCCTAATATCTTCCTTTTTAATCAAAGACATAGTTTGCTTATCTCTATAAATTATATTCCCTCAAACTTCTTATTCTTTCTTTTTGGGCAAAAGAACATGTACCCATTAGTACTTCTTTAGCATATGAACATGAAAAACGTTGTGTAAACGTTCAGAGTTTTACATCCTTCCCTCCTAAAGGTTTCATCCTTGAAATATGTGTAATAATGAATATGTAGAGAAATTTCTAATTTTTTTTTCTTAACATTCTTTCTTTTCACATAAAATTTTTTTCAAAAATCATGTCTCATGAAAGTCATCATACATCCAACTTATAATATCATATATAATGTTTGAATTCTCTTCTTGCATCTTTGTCTATCATCCTTCATAGTAGTATAATCTAAGTGCAATATTAATTCTCTCTCTTTTCTTTACATCTCACATTCCATGTATGTTAACTAGTCTTTAATCACAAGCCAAAAAAGAATTGTACTCTAGGAACTTTTTATCCAAAATATACAAATGACCCTAAAATATTCAGATTTAACTTCAAGATACAGAAAAAATCATGCGTTCTAATAAATCTACTAGTATGTCCCCTCATTCGTAAAATAACCAATCCCATTTATAATAGCCAAAACGCACCGTACTTGGAGCTTGACTTTCTTTTCTACAATTTTCACAATAGACTATTGAACATTGCTTTTGAAATATCATGTATCAATATAAAAATTTTAGGCTTACTCCATCATGTCGTTCCATAATTTCCTCAACCAATATCCTCTAAAAGAAAATTAATAATCTCATATTTACTCTCTAGTCTTTTACATTAATAATTCTAGAATACTCTATTGAAGTCTCTACAAATTCAAAAGTCATTCATAAAAGGAACTATTGTGTGTGATCTCTATCATATCATGTTATGGACCATTTAACTTGCTAAAATATTATCATAAATAATTTTCTCCCAAAATTACTCATCACTAAGCCTCAAACCTTCATATAGTTAATCTTGTTGATAGCATGCACATTTTTGAAATATCATTCACTTAAAACAATTACTATAGAGATCTCACGTATGACCTTACAAAATCCTTTTATTAACCATATATAATTCTCAAACTTATTCATTAAAAAATACATAACTATCATTACACTTCTCTTGAGCTCTATATCATTCATCTACTCATCTATAAACTTTTTCTCCAAGAAAAATGACATAATCACATCATTAACTTCTTGTCACAAAACTTCTTGATTATCAACTATTCTGTTATACATAAAAAATAAGACAAAGATCACTTCTTTTTCCAAATAACATAAGACTATGTTTCATCGACTAATAAGATAATTATAATGTAGTCATAAGAAATATAACTTAACATCTATATATTAGAAGTTTAATAATTTATATACTTACTTGGAGAACTTGAAACTGACATGTGGTGATGTGTATTGGAAACAGAAACTGCTCTAATAGCATAACTATAATGTATTCTTAAGGGGGTCATAGGGAACATTGCTTATACCGGTAAATTTAATAATTACCGATAAGAAGTTTAAAATAATTAACAACACTTAGAGAAATATCCCAAGAAGCACATGCACATATTTGTTTCTTTAAAAAAGTACTTATCGGATCCAACTTTTCCTCCTCGATTAGCCTGATGGAACACTTAAGGCGTTTTGCTAATCGACCACCTATGAAAAACTTAGTTTACAAAAACAAATATTTAATAGATACAAACTCACACATATAATGCAAGCAGTATTAATTTCTATAGAACAACTAATTAAGACTAATTATAAAGAAATGAACTATATAGAATTTTTTTTAATAAATAACCTAAGAAACAAAAAATTTGAAATACATTTTATATTCAATAAAACATGAGTTCAAAAGAACATATCACAAATAGAACTAAGTCTCAAACAAATAAAAATACGGAACATAATATATTAAATTTTGTTTGAGTTTAAATCTTTCATGACATGACTCTATTTTCAATCCAACATTCATTGCACACATGTCTATCCTTGTCCTCCATTCTAGTCAATCTGCATATTATCCTTATCTGTAACATGATATGAACTAAGTAAGCATAAACTTAGTAAGTACACATTCCTATCTCACAACATAAAACATTTTATAAAAATAATTAGATAACATTGTAATCATAACCATAATAGTGCACAAGGCACATGTTTGTATAAAACATATCTTTTCTTTAAACTTCCTTATTAAAACATTATTCATTTTATCTTTAGGGGTCTAAGCGTTGCACCATTAACATCATAGGTACGCCGTCATGAGAAGAGTGCGGTAGTTAATCCCAAACTAAGCATGACAAGTCCAAACATAAACATAAACATACTTAATTAAGTGATACATATACATAGATATATCTTTTACAAACCTTGTCATTGAAACATCCGTTAAACCTTGTTGTTGCAACAAGAGTTTTCATGAGAAGAAAATGTATAAAAACAAACTTAAAAATGATCATAAAACATATTCTCAAAACTTTTTCGTAAACTTTTATCATGTTGCAGGTGAGAATATACTTACTTGACTTGCTTACCAAACTTTAAATCAGGTGACATTCCATAGTTCTCCATGTGCTCGCCTTTTGGAGTGTTCATGTCAATCATTCATATAAAACATGAAATTAATATTCATGTTTATAATATCATTTAATACCATATTACATCAATGCACATCATTCTTAACGAAGCAAGGCATCTTTGAGTCACAAACATTAGAGTGAGGAAACATAAAAATAGAAAACTTGACCTTTAATCACTTAGAGAAATTAATCTCAACTGATAAGCATGAATAAAGATAAAACTTCTTTCATAACCTAGCTAACATATAAAAACATCATTCAAATTTTCTTCTCTTGCAAATATTAATCCTAAATACCTTTTTTCAATTTTCCAAGATATTCAAGTAAATTTTCCAATCATAAAAACTTACTGACCTTCAATGTTTCATAACCTTTTATCTTTCAATTGACATTCAATTAGAGCATGAAAATTTGCAAGAATAAAGTGAACACATACATATGATGCTCAGATTTTTCTTTAGCCACAAAAATTTCATTTTTTAATTTAAATAAATCATAAAATCAATGCTACAAAATTTGCCAGCAAATCATGGACAGTGAAAAGTCCTAATTAAAAATTATAGATTAAATCATTTATACCATAAAATAATTTAGAAAAATTACTACATATAATAAACACATAAAATCATAACATATCAAAAAATTCAACTATAAATAAATTCAGAGTAATTCAAAATGCACATTCAAATTCTGAGTTAATATTAACACCAGATATGCTAAATAGTGAACCCGTTTCATTTAAACGTTTTTATAAAATCAAATATACATGATACGCTTCAAAAATTTTTATGTGACATGCTTAACATATAAATTAAAAAATAATAAATCATGAAGAACACGTTTGAAAATATGGTTTATCATGTCACGATTTATATGGATCACATTAGGTAGACATTTATAACCACTGAGTACTTAGCAATCAACAAATTTTATCTTAAAATATAATAAAGATATGAAGCTAAAAATTTTTAAACATTTAGTTAACATATGAACAATGATTTATAATTTTTTGTAGATTTAAAATATGCTTCTGTCCTATAAAATAGACTCTACAAGTTAAAAATACAAATCTACAAGTAGATAAAATTTCGTAAGCAGTGTTTGATTGAAAGCTCATAAACCCTAAAATATTTTGAATAAAAATTTATAAAAAATCTCAGACATTCATAACATATATATGCACATCATATCCATAAATCGTAGCAAAATAAATTCATTTGGCTTCAAAACATTATCAAAAACCTTATGGACTAACCAAAAATCCTGAAATCTCATATCATACTCCAATAACAGAACCTTATTTTAATGAAATTTCATGATATTATATGAACATAAATGCTTTCAACCATAAAATAACATTGTTATAATCAACGTAATAAATGAAATAATTAATTTTTCATACAAACATACTTGCGTACACATTCGCAACATAAGAGAACAATTTTCTAACAAAGTTTGTCAAAGACAATATATATATCCATCTTAAAAATTCAAAACCATAAAAACCTTAAACCATAACTTAAATTCTTATGTTTTATTCAAGAAATATGAAGACTTGTGCACAAAATCTCGAAAAAGAATTCCTTCTACTTCGGTTGAAAGAAAGAAAAGTAATGAATTCTTGGTTTTGAGGATTAGAGAGATGACAAAGGCTTATGAACATGAACTGGAGAGGGGTAAAGGAGAGAATTTTCTTTGGCTAGAAATTAAGAGAATGAAGACTTTGGTAGTTTAAAGATATATTTATAGGTTTATGAGAGATAAGAGATTAGATGAGTGTAGAAAATCCTAATCCAAATCTAATTAGTTTTCTCCCTTTTTTAATGAGTGTAATCTAATTAGGTTTCCTTTTTTCCTTTTTTTTTTCCTTATCCACAGGCCGTTTACATAAGAATATAATATATACATATATGTACATGATAGGTATAGTTTTTTTAACTTTCCTATTTTATCTTAATATATATAATATAATATAATATAATATAATATAATATAAAATTAACATATAAACGGTTATATATAATATAATATAATAAATAATTATTTTTATACAAAAATAATGTTTGCACTTATGACCCAAAAAAATATTAATTTACACAATATTCTTTTAGATACTTAATATTATCAAGTTTTTTAAAGTCATAATAAATATATTACACATGTAATTATTATGAAATCATAAATGTTATAAAAATATGAAAATATACAATGAAATTTATGTCATTGTCAAGAATATAACTGTTGGGGGTGTGTTCGGTGCCATCCCAAGGAGCAGATCCTTGGTGGCTTGGCAAATGTGCTTGGCAGATGTTCCGGGAAGTGCAATACTAACCCCAAGAGCCTGGCCTATATGTCCGGGGTGTTCCATAAGGCCCCAACTAGCCATGACGTGAGTTGTCGCCTCCTCAGATAGGACACGTGCTCGGGTCGAGTTGTCAGAGCTTACAAGTAGGCAACCACTCGCCACAAGAAGCCAACAGATAGCAACACCCCTATAGCCAGATCCGCCAATGGGGATTATGACACATGTCACCTACCTTCTAATAGGCCTTGATGTGATATACAGGTCATGGGCAAAACCCACCTAACACCCAGTTTAAGTGGCAGCCTATAAATAGAGCACATTTACTATAGCTCAAGGCCAACATGCTCCTTCCCAACTAACTAGCTCATGTTCTCTATTGAGCAGCACCTGCCTTGGGCGACGGAGAGCCGTTGTCTGACACCTCACTGGTGTCCCCTTTTACCTCCGAAGCATCCCTCTTCTTGCTGTAGGTAAGTCCAAACATGCTAAGATAAGTAGAGAAGAGCCGTCTGAACACCGTGCTCAGTCACATGTGGTGTTGAATCGCCACCATTTACTAGTAAACATCAACATTTTGGTGCTAGAAGGAGGGCCCCTATGCCTTCACTTGAAATAATCAACTACAACCCATCTTGCAACCTAAGCATGGTAACAAAAGGCAATGCCTAGGATGAGGGTGCCTGACAAGAGGGGTTAGGCAAAGCCCAAAACCGAAACCAAAACTCGAAGAAACCACGAGGCTGCCCCTGGGCTAGTAGATCTCAGTCTGGGGGCTAATGTAGCAAGACTAGGGCTAAACAGATAGAAGACTCGGTTGCTTAGGATCTAATCTGAGAACTTACGAATGTCATTAGAATACTAACATAGCAACTCGCTCAACAATAGGCACAGCATCAACAGGCTCCTGTCCCCTTTCCCCCAGTCTAGGAGGACCAAGCTCGGGGTCGAGCAGGGCAAAGGCTGAGAACCATGATGATAATGGCTCTGAACACTCTAGGCAGACCATTCACGGTGTCTCGGCTAACAACCAACTCATCCAAAAAGGCCGACTTGGCCCTCAAGGTAGCCGGAGACAATCACCATAGGGCCTGAGCATTAGTGTTTGATCAGCTCAAGTGCCAAGGAGAACTTCAATAAGACAGGCAACCTGGAAGAGGCGATATGGTAAAGGACGGAGCCCCGTATAGGGTGGACTTGCCCAAACATACCAACAACTACCAATTCTAGGAACTCTAGCAGCAGATTGATCAAATCCAAAACAATAGGTTTAGGTTGGATAAGGGAGACATGCCAGAACCGTCGTTCATCGATGCCATCATGTGGGCCCCTATGCCCTCAAAATTCAAGGTCCTACAGATCAAGGCTTTGCAATGGGGTGACCAACGTAGACGAGCACGTAGAGCTCTAATGAGGTTATATGTTTCTTTAGAATGTTAGTGACATAGCCATGTGCAAAACTTTTATGCTTACACTATCGGCCTTGCTCGACAATGGTTTAGACAAATTAAGCCAAGCACTATCACCTCTTTTTGTCAATTATCTAATGCCTTTTCTTTTGCATTTTCCATGACAAAGATGAGAAGGAAAGAAATAACTCACCTTTATGTTGTTAAACAAGGGGATGGTAGCGCAAAGGATTACATAAACCGATTCACCCGAGCTGCATTGAGGTCAGGCATGTCGAAGATGAGACCCTAAAGCACGCCTTCACAGAGGGCCTCTAAGATAGGAACTTGACCTAGTCGCTTACTTTTGAGCAATCGAGCACTTTTTCCCAAATGCTCGGCTATGCTCAAAGGTATGCTAATGCAGCCAAAAACATGAAAGCCAGAGAAGGTGAAGGAAGTAGTAGTGACAGCAAGAAAGGGAAAAAATAGAAATCCCCACTGGAGCAGCCTAGTGTCTAGTAGAGCAAAAAGCAAAAGAAGGAAAAGTCAAAGACCGAGAAGACCAAAGTGTTGACTGGGAAGTTCTAAAGCTGTACATCCCTGGTCACTAGCATTGATGAAGTGTACCTAGGTAAGTGGCCGAAAGTTATTGGTGGATCCGCCCAAGTTGTGAGGAAGCAAAGCAAAGAAGGACCAGAACAAGTAATGTAATTTTCACAAGTATGTAGGACACCACACTCGCGACTATATTCAGCACAAAGACCAGATCAAAAGACTGGTGGGAGACAAACATCTATGGGAATTCATCAAGTAAGTCTTGACTCCTAGCTCTACGGCAAGGAGAAACAACCAGCTAACTTAAGATGCTTAGAGCCAACCATACAACAAAGGTGGGAGCATCTTGGAACCCCCAAACATTGTTCATGTGATTTTCAGAGGGCCTATTACCGAGGACACTTTGAGTGGATGGCGGGCCTATGCTTGGAAAGCTCGATTGGCTGAGAGAGGCGCCCTCATGAATATGTCTGAGCACATCAACAAGATCTGACGACAAGAAGAAGTGCTTATCACTTTCACCAAGGAGGAGGCCGATAAACTTGTTCATGCACACAATGATGCCTTCATATGTGAACTCCAGATCTCCAACAATATTGTCTGGTGAGTATTGATCGACAATGGCAGTTCCACCTGCATTCTTTTTAAGCAGGCCTATGATAGACTAAGATCAATAACGCCACCCTTGTCTTGGTTCAAACACCATTGTATGGTTTCATTGGAGAATACATCTAAGTAGTTAGAAAGGTAGGCCTGCTGGTCACCTTTAGATAGGGGGCTGCTCGGGTAACATGCATCGTCGACTTCCTCATCGTTGACAAACCCTTTTAGTATAACATAATCCTTGGGCAATAGACCCTGAATGCTGAAGGCCATAGTTTTCACCTATTATTTGGCAATGAAATTCTCGATGAAGAATGGGGTTGGGGTAATCAGATCATGACGAAGGATTCTCAGGATTGTTATGCAAATGCTGTCAAGGCGGACTCGACTTGACAATCAATGAGATATCATTCCCTGTTAGCTGGGGATAAAGATGCTATCTGACTTAGATCCTCGACTTGTAGAAGAAGAGGTGAGAGCCATGCTAATGGAGGATTTGGTGTCATACAATTTGGATCTCAAGCATCTGGACCAAACTGTCCAACTCGATTCTTAGTTGAATCTTGAGATCCAAGCCAACCTAGAGAAATTCCTAATGAAATCTCAGGATGTATTCGCATGGTTCCATGAAGACATACTCGGCATCGACCTCAGCGTAATTTTCCATTGCCTCAATGTTTGGCCCGAGCATAAACCAGTCATTCAAAAACAAAGAGCCTTCAACCCAAAAAGGTATGCTGCTATAAACGAGGAAGTGCAAAAGCTCTTGAAAGCTGGGTTTATTCGAGAAGTTACATACCTAGAATGGTTGACGAATGTGGTCCTTATCAAGAAAGCCAATGGGAAATGGCAGGTCTATATTGACTACACCAACCTCAACAAGGCCTGCCTTAAGGATTGCTTCTTGCTTCTCTGAATAGACCAGCTCATGGATGCAATAGCCGGACATAAGCTACTGAGCTTTATGGACGCCTACTCCGGCTATAATTAGATTAGGATAGCTGAAGAGGATCAAATTAAGGCTACCTTCACCACAAACCAAGTGCTATTCTGCTACATGGTTATGCCTTTTGGATTGAAGAACATCGGAGCAACCTGTCAATGCCTAGTGAATAAGATGTTTGTTTGGCTAATCGGTAAGACCAGGAAAGTATATGTAGATGAAATACTCATCAAATCTATCTGAGCAGCAGACCACATCATTGATCACTGAGCAAGCTTTGACATTTTCCAAGAATACAGAATAAAGCTCAACTTGGCCAAGTGCTCATTTGAGGTTAGTTCAAGTAAGTTTCTTAGGTTCATGGTGAACTAGAGAGGAATTGAGGTCAACCCAACCAAGGCCCAAGTTGTGATCAACATGCATTCACCCCATATAGTCAAGGAGGTGTAGAAGCTAACTGGCATGGTGGCAACCCTGTCTAGATTTGTTTCCAAGTCTACCGACAAGTGCCACCCGCTTTTTCAGGCACTCAAGGGGAGGTTTAAGTGGAGTAGGGAGTGTAAAGAAGCATTTCAAAACCTCAAGAGGTACTTAGCCATGCCCCCATTCCTATCCAAACCTTTATTAGGAGAAATATTATATGCCTACCTAGCTATGTCTGAGAAAGCTATGAGTTTAGTCCTCGTCCAAGAGGAGGACGATATTCAAAACCTATCTATTACACCAGCCATGCATTGCAAGGTGCCGAGGAGAGGTACCCTTTGAAAAACTCGCCTTTGCCTTTGTAGTTTCTGCTCACGACCATACTTCCAAGGTCATACAATTCAAGTCCCAACCAAGTGCCCTTTGTGAGAAGTTCTCCAATGTCTGGAGATATTTGGACTGATGGCCAAGTGGTCGGTCGAGCTCGGACAAGATAATATACATTTTGTTCCGAGAATAGTCATTAAGGTGCAAGCCCTAGCTGATTTTATCGTGGAATTCACTGACGTCGAGTAAAGCACTCCTTCCAATGAGAAGGCCCCTATTGAAGATCAAGACTTTCCCAACAACAGTAGAAGTAGCGATATTTCTGAGTCGGGGCTTGAATGGAAGTTGTATATGGACGGGGCATCTTGTGTTGATGGGTCAGGCACCGGTCTAGTCCTCACCAGCCAAATGGTTATAAGGCGATTTCACACCCTTCACTTTGATTTCAAAGCATCCAACAACGAGGCCAAGTATGAAGCGCTATTGGTTGGCCTCAAGATTGCATGAAACTTTGAGATGGATTGTATATGTGTTTATAGCGACTTTATGCTTGTCGTCCAATAGGTAACCAGGGGATTCTAAGCCCGAATAGAATCTATGATTGTCTATCTAAAAGAGGTCAAGGCATTGCTAAAGCAGTTTAAGGCCTATTCTTTCACTCAAATCTTGAGATCCAACAACGCCCTTGCCCACCTGGCATTAGGTCTGGGTGACAACGAACTGACGTTGGTCCCCATCGAGAGATTGGTCGAGTCTAGCATTGTAAAAGAGGTGGCTAGTGTAGGCGATGAGGAAGGAACCACCTAGATGGACCTGATCATCTGATACCTAACCACAGCTAAGTTGCCCAACAACCGAGAACAGGCTTGTTGGATCTACAATAGCTCCACCTGGTATTCGATAGTTAGAGGAAAACTTTACCGATGTGGCTACACTATGCCATACCTAAGATGTATAGGGCCTAGGGAAGCCTAGTACTTGATGAAGGAAATCCATGAAGGACTGTGTGGCAACCATGTAGGGGGCATTCCCTGACCCAGAAGTGCCTTCGTCAGGGGGTATTATTGGTTGACCATGGTGCAAGATTGCAAGGAGTTTGCATAGAGGTGCCTCAAGTGTTAGTAGTTTGTTCGGGCAATCGAACACCATACCGAGCCTCTAAGCTAGGTGACATCTACCTGGCCATTCACCAAGTGGCTATTGACTTGATTGGACCACTTCCACAAGCTTGGTCGTAATTCAAATATTACATTATGGCCATAGACTACCTTACTAAGTGGGTGGAGATAGAGCTGTGCACTAGCATGACTGAGGAAAATGAACCAACTGTATCTAGAAGAACATCATCTGCCAGTTTGGAATTCTGTAGACCATTGTAGTCGACAATGCCAAGTAGTTCAAGTCATTAAGCCTCCTTTGCCTCTATGCAAGTAGCTCGGGATTAAAAAAGTCTTCTCCTTGCCAGCCTATCCTCAAAGTAACAGACAGGTTGATGCGGTCAACAAAACAATCAAGGACAACCTGAAGAAAAAACTGGAGGATCTCAAAGGCGCGTGGATCAACGAGCTCTCAAAGGTGCTCTGGGCATACCGAACAATAGCCCAGATGCCACAGGGGAGACTCCATTGTTGCTCGGCTATGGGGCCAAGGTAATTATTCCCACTGAGGTTGGCCTACCAAGCTTTAGGGTTGAATAGTATGACGAGCTTCGAAACACCAAAATCATGATATCTGAGCTTGATCTACTCAAGGAGAAAAAAGATCGGGCAATAATCTACACTGCAGCGTTGAACCAGGTAGTTGCTCGGTATCATAAGTGGGTCCAACCAAGGAGCTTTAAAGTTGGTGACTTAATACTCAAAAAAGTCATAGTACAGTAGCCTAGGCTCGGCTTGTTCGGACTAAAGTGTGACGGCCGATTCAAAGTAATTGAAATTGTATGGCCGGGCACATATAAGCTCTTTGACATGCAATGGAACGTGCTTGGTCACCCCTGGAACGTCGAGCACTTGAAAAGATTCTTTTTTAACAAAAGCAAGAACCCTTTTTCTGACCTCTGGCTCTATTCTTTTGCAACAAGGTCTGTTAAGCAAAGCCGAGATGTAAAAAAAGAAAAAGTGTTAATGAAAATACCCATTTAAAGAATTCCTCTAAGCAATTCATGTTAAAAGGCCGCAATCCCCAAAGAGGCAAGGCCGCCCTAACTCTCAGCCAAGGGACCAGACTGTAACTCCTGAAGAGAGGGAGTCGTTTTAATAAACTAGACTGGGGGGTGCCGAACGGACCATGAATGGACTTGTAACACTAGTCCACTAGTCCACCACCATACGGACGACTCGCCCAAGAGTTGCCCTTAATGGTAATGATTTTGGGAATATAACTCCCGACTATAATTAGGCTTGTAAAAGTTCAAGTGAACTTAAGCAAGTCTAATGGGGGCTATGTGGTACTACATGACATTGTAATTAGCCTCATCCAAGAAGCTTTTAACTTGGGAAAATGAAATAAAAGTTTCATTTCTGAGGAGCTTTTATCTCGAGAAAATGAATAAAAGTGTCATTTCCAAGGAGCTTTTAACTTGGGAAAATGAAATAAAAGTTTCATTTCTAAGTAGCTTTTAACTTGTAATGAATGAAATTAACACTTCATATCCGAGAAACAATAAACTTGGAAAATGAAAGTAAAATTTCATTAAAAAGATAAGAAAACATTAAATTGTATTTGGGAGGTACAAATAACCAAACACCTCCTAAACCCGGATAGAAGACAATTACAAAAATATTTTTACGCTTGGGCCTTTTCCCTGGCAGTGTCTCCGACCTTGCCATTCCCATCGTCAATATCCAGAATCAACCATCGCATCTTAGTTGGCTTGCTTTGTCTCCTCATCCGCCTCTAGCTCGACTATTATGGACTAGTCTAAGGCAGATGTCTCAAGATGCTTCTCTAGAAGGTGATCTTGCAAATCCATCATCCTGAGGTAATAATTATCTGCGTACTTCGCAGACACTTTAAACTTCTCGACTGCCTAGACGAGGCAGCCAGGGAGTTCCTCCCTCAAGAAGTAGTCATGCTCCTCTCAGGCAGCCTATAGTTTGATGTGTGCCTAGTCGGCATCGGCCCTCGCATTATTGGCCTCTTCTTGGGACTTTCTTGGTTCGTCTTTGGCTTGGGTGGCCTCGACCTTCAGCTGGACAAGCTCAGCCTCCTTCTCCTTAAGTGCTTTTTTAGCCTCAACTCTCTAAAGGTCGGCCTTCTCAGCCTTCTTCCTCTCAAAGTCGACCTCACGCATCCCTATAATGTCCACCATCATCAGAAGGGAGCAGACCTAAAAGAAAAAAGAGGAAGGGAGACAACTGGTTAGAATAGAAAAAAGGCAAGTAGTGAGGAGCTTGGGATAAGGGATCAAAATACCCTAATAGAGGCGCAAAATGCCTACCAAAAATAGTTGGAGAAATTTTCTTTTTGGACTTTCTCAAAGAACTCCTCCCTAGGAACCTCATGACCGATGTCTCGACCATCAATTGTCGTGTAGTGGAACATCTTCTTGGGGGGTCTGTCGGAGGTGGCAGCGCAATGGGGACCACCGTGGGTGGGCAGTCTCGGCTAGAAGATCCACTAGATCAGGTTGACAATGGTTGCATAGGCGGCTGCTCGACAGCTGAGCGCTATTCGATCATCAGAGTCCTTTTCTTTTTGGACCCCGAGACAACCTTCCCCTTTGAATGGTAAAGATTCTCCATCATCCTCTGCTGTTCCTCTTTCGATGTCTGCCAAGAAGATATATCTGCAAGAAGAAATTTACAGGTCAATAGGAGCTTGGCAAAATCCAAAAAAAAAAAAAAAACTCAGAGGTTACCCCCAATCCATAGCTGGCGCAATGGATAAAGGTGCCTGATCACGTCCTCGAGGTTTTCGTCTGCCATAGGTGGCCCCAAATCGAAGGAACCACTAGATGAGCCCTTGGAACCAGATAATGATGGCTCCCTTGTTGGCCACCTTGATCAGCTGGTGTTTAGCCCCAGGATGTCCAAGGCACTTAGCCTAGCGACTATCACATGCCTAGTCGATCGGGCAGGTGTGATGTTTGTGCAAGGGTTTATTTGGCTGAACCCCTCAAACCAGCCGTAGTAGTTGAGATTCGTCTTTTGAAGCACAAAGGACTATTGGTGAGTAGACTCAAATTTGCTGTACAAATCCTCCACTACTGCAACGACCTCACTCGAAGCCCATGGTCTTTTGGACCAAACATGCCCCTGCTCGAACCTGGTCGAGAGTTCCTAATCCTTGAGTATCACTTCATTGGCTCGGGCTAGGTAATTTCCCCTACGTAAAACCACTCGAACTTCCATAGTTTGTCTAAGTCGGGGTTGCCCACAATGAAGTCCTTGAATCCGATGAAGTAATATTATCTCGACTATCAGGGAAGCCTCTTCATCTTGTACACTTGCTTGAAGGCTTCCCACAACATCATTGTTGCTCGGTAGTATCTCCAGAGCATGTGCATCCTGATCATCAAGCGGTAACAGTTTGGATTAAGCTAGGTGGACACACATTCAGATCATTTAGTGCCCGATGAAGGACCAGGTGAAAATTTAGATAGAGCCTAGCCTTGAAAACTTTAGCGTATAATATTATATGGCCTTCAAGCAGATTCAATGGTGAGTCTCCCTCCCCAGGCATAACATGGTCGACATCTTCTAGGATACGGTACTCTCGGTGCAGTGCTTTGAGTCAACTCGCAATCATCGTCGAGGTATACCCTACTGTAGAGGCTTGGCTAGGTCAGGAGGTCCTATATGTGATTATACCCTAGACTCTAGTTGTGATCGGCCTTTCCTTGACCTCCTCATCTTCGGCAGCCGCACCTTCAGATTCTTCGTCCTAGCTGGCTGGTCCTTATCGAAGACGACGATGATTATTTGGCTAGCAACAGGGGTAGAGGCCCTAGCTTCCAGACCAAAGGTGTTTGGCACATCGAGGGCTGCCACCAAGCCTGCAGCGATAGCCTTGATGTACAAGTCCTTGCCCCTGCATGGCCTAACCAAATGTCTCCCCTCGATCATATCAAGGAACTCTTGCTCAGGCATAGTTTTGGTATTGAGGCTCAATATTTTAGCCAACTGGGCTATGCTATCACGGTCAGGGGAAACTTCCTTAATATCAACTTCCATAGTTGTCGACAGGTTAGAATCGACACTATTGTCCAACTAGGAAATGATCACGTTTTGGGAATCACTAAGGTCGCTCATTTTTAGAATTTTTTTTGAGAAAATTACCTACATTGTTTTGTGGGAGCTTAGGATGAAGTTTAAGTCCTCAGACTACAAACTACAGCTCGATGGCTAAAACTCAAAAATCTCAAAGTTGGACATGCTTACACACTAACATAACAGGGGGTCAACCCCTATTTATAGCTGTCTCTCAAGCACAAAACTTGGGCACAAAAATAAAAAAGATGCAATGATTATGCTCGTTAAGGAGATGCCCAATCACGTGTCCCTCTGAGCCTCGCTGCATGACCCTTCATCTCCCATCTCCCTAGGACGCTGCCCAAAGGCTAATCTGAGCTGGTCACACCCTTTTGGCGTAGTCCACTTGGCTGGACATTGACCAAGTGCATTGGGGGCTATTGTTGGGGGTGTACTCGATGCTGTCCCCGAGGAGCAGATCTCTAATGGCTCGACAAATGTGCGTGGTAGATACTCTGGGAAGCACAATACCAAACCTAAGAGCCTGGCCTATACGTCCGAGGTGCTCTATAAGGCCCTAGCTGGCTGCGATGTGAGTTGTCGCCTCCTTGGATAGAGCACGTGCTCAAGTTAGGTTGTTAGAGCCTGCAAGCAGGCAGCCACTCACTATAAGAAGCCAATAGATGGCCACATCCCTACCATTAAATGGAGCCTGATCCGCCGATGGGGACCGTGACGCATGTCACTTGCCTTTTGACAGGCCTTGATGTGACACACAGGTTGCGGGCAAAACCTAACTAACACCTAGTTCAATTGGCAGCCTATAAATAGAGCTCATTTATTATAGCTCGAGGCCCACGTACTCCTTCCCAACTAACTAGCTCCTGTTCTCTATGAAACAGCGCCTGCCTTGCATGTCAGAGAGCCCTTTTTTGGTACCTCACCGGTGTCCCCCTTTACCTTCGAAGTGTCCCTTCTCTTGTGGTAGGTATATCTAAATAGGCCGAGACAAGTAGGGAAGAGCCGTCCAAACACCGTGCGTAGCCGCACGTGGTGTTGAATCGTCGCCATTTACTGGTAACCATCAACAATAACTTTATGGCATATATAACTCTAGAGTATTATTAAGATTATTAATTTAGAGCAGGTAAAATTCTTAATAGAATAATAAATACCTATGCTTATCATCATTTTTTAACATGAACAATCTAAGCACATCGATTCCCCATGGTCATCACCTATGACATTATTAAACAAAAAGTTCATTTACTTAGAATAATAATAGCACTTAAGATACCACATTCTAATGTTAAATTAATATAAGTGTTTGTAGAAAAAAGGCAGGTGTTACATTAGCACAGTCCAAGGAATCAAAACCTAAGTTCAAAAATCATTTTGTGCCCAAAATGACAAAAAAAACCAAGTGATGGAGCACCAGACATGCCTTTAGAGCACCTAGCATGCCTCTAGAGGGGCTTCGTCTACAGCCAGATTGTTAGACGTGTATGCACTATGAAGTAAAAATGTAATATATTTTTTGGAGACATTTTAATAAATAAAGAATTCATTCATTATTTATATACCAAATCTTGTACTCTTTACGTTCATATTTGTTGCATGCATGTTAAGCAAACAATAGTCTGAGACTGTCGGTCTAAACCTTTAAGAATTGGGTATATGATGGACAGATTATGCAGAAGACATGATTCTTAAGGTGACAGTCTAAATCATAAGATCTGTAATCGAGCGAATAAAGTTGGGCAGTTTATTCATGTACAGATTGTTATGTTGTCTATATCTCTTACAAGAGATGGTTTGTATTGGCTATTGGAGGTGGACTTCGTGAATAGAAACATTGGCACATTGTCATAGGTGACGATGTGTTGGATCGGAACATAAAGTGAATTGATTTGGATTAATAATTTGTCTCAGCAAATCAATTCACTTTAAATAATCATTTGTATTATATCTTAATCTTGAAATGGACAGTAGGCCCATTGTTTTGACTTGTGTCTTTTGATGTACTAAAGGATGACACCCACATTTTAATAGTGGTATGTATACTAGTACGTTGGAAGCATGACTCTTGATAGCGTAGACCTATTATTCATAGATATGGAATCCATAGCTCTTCTTTAGGAGTAGTGATATCCTCTTATATGCGTTATCCTGTAATTGGAAAGCTGGAGCACTCAATCATTTGGATACATAGGTATAAGCAAATGGTATACTATCTTTAGATGGTAAGTTTTTCAATAGTGAGATAATGGAGCATAAGATAAAAATAATCGGGAAGGTAAAAAAGAACTTGTCCTTAAGTCGGTTATGGATAATCCTATAGGGATACCATACGCTATGATATGTCATGGAGACTTAGCTATACATGCTTCGTAATTCTATATAATTCGAGAGTGTAGCTCCAAGCTTTTAGTAGAGTAGTGTTGGAGTTGATAATTATGAAATGTATATCTAGGATATTGGGTTTCATAATTATGAGAAGCTTGAACTATATAGGTCCATTTAGTTCTATTTACTAGCTCACAAAAATCCTGTAATGATATAGCGTGTTTTTTCAATAATTAGTGACTTATGTCATATTTATTAGATTAGTTGAAATTCAAAAAAAATCAAATAATTCATGTCTGTTTATCGGTTGAATTAATTTTGTGACAAAATTAATTCAAGAAACACTTGTTGAATTATTGAGATCAGATAATTCTTGTTTGTTTATCAGTTGATTTAATTTTGAATAAATTAAATCAAGATAAACTTGTAGAAATATCAAGAATTCATTTATTTTCTTAGATATTATCTAGATAAAGTTGTTTTAATTAGATAACTTCTCTATTGGGTTATTTGAACAAAAACTGAGACTTTATCCTATAGAATCTCGGATGAAAAATAAAAGATTTGCTGAGATTTTTTATCAATAGTTCGGCATGCTGATCCTCAGGTTCGGCCTTCCAATAGGGCAAGTTCAGCATGCCGGTTAAACAGATGGCATACCAATCATGCAATAAAAGGATCGTGCATTTTTACGTGGATTTCATCAAATATTGATCCGAATTTGGTTCTGATTCGAATTTTGGGGCATAATCTGTTAATGACTGACTCCTGGGCCCAACCTCTATAAAAAGGGAGTGAGTCTCATTATTATTTAGATCAATTGAGAGATTAAGAGTGATACTCTGCAAGTTAGATTCTGTCCTTAAGAGCTCTTATTCACAAATCATGAACACTAGCTTTGTGTTCTCAAAATTGGTTGGAAGGAGAGTCACCTAGTAGAAGAGTTGTACGTGTGAGCCCACACTCACTCCAATCGTAGATAGAGAATAGCAAAGAAGGCTAGTTGGTTGAGGTCCTTCTAGAACATTACTACTCTTCACTAATTGTGAAAGTTCTTCAACATATAAAGGTTAGTAAGATCTGGTTAATTTATGCATATAGGGTGTCAAACTTGTGTTTTGGAAAATACTCTAATACAAAAATTTTAAAATTTCGCTACATATTATTTTTTCAACACAGATAACCTTTGCTCAAGTCTAAAGACCAAAATTGGAGACGTCGCGCATGCAACTTCATCATCAATTCCCACCCAAAATTTAAAAGAGCTCTGATAATATGTCAGAAATTTCAAACGATGAAAATGGAGAGACCTAGAGTTGGAGGGAGAAAAATGCTTGTTACCTCTACAAAAATAAATGATTAGAGTTAGTCAAACCACCTACGAGCATCAGGTTTAGAAAAGCTTCAAAGTAGCCATAAATATGTCATTTTTGGGCAATCTAAAAATCAACCTTGGAAAGTACCTAGCGCAGCTTGCTTTAGAGGGAAACAAAGTTAGCATGCGGTATCAAAGCACTAAGAGTCCAGCTGCAGAACAAGTTATCCACCTCCATTATAAATACCCCTCATCTTCTTCATTCAACACAACAACCTTAGAGGGACTTAAGCCCATATTTCCACATCATTTTCATTCTCCATAACTATAGAAAATCATCTTCTTCCTCCAAGTTTTTGCTGTTTGAACTTGCAAGATTTACCAGAAAATTTATAGAAAACTCATAGCCTCCATTGTCAGAGATCGAGTTCCTCCTTCATTACTCTTTTTAGCCTCCCAAATCTTACAAAATCGCTAATCACTAGCCTTAGGAGTTTTTTGGAATTCAAGCCTTACCTTCAACTATTCAAACCTAGTGATCGAGGAAACCTACGTTTGCCTCCAGAGCACATTTTTTGAAAAATTTGAAGAACTTTGGAACTTTGGGTATAGCTCTTTGTCTACCAATCTATGACAATAGCCCAAACCCAACGATAGAGGCAACTTTGCCTCCACTTTCTGAAACCTATCCTCTATCAACCATTGACTATTCCTCCCATCATCACCGCTTATGATAGTTCCCCCATTGCTACATTTGTTTTTCATGTTTTCCTAACTGTGGTTATAGGTTTCATTTTGGTTGTTTGGCAACAAAGTGAGCCTTAGAAGCCATCTTCTTTAGCTCAATTTGGGCTTAACTATCCCCACTATCTGTTGGAGGTCTTGCCGTACAAACTCATCCGTCACTTTAGCCATGTCATCACCAACACTAGTGAATCGGAGACCAACACATATACTAACCCGGTAAGTCATACCCCTTGAATTTACCGAACCCCAACATTAAGTATAATGATTTAGATGTTTACAACTTTTTGGAGTTTTCACTTAACCTATTTAGAATGAAAATTTGTGTGCATATACTAATTAAGTCTTTTCTATTGTTTTTCAACGAAATATTGCATTAATTTTTCTATATGATGTTGATACGAATGACTTTCAAATAAATAGGAGACAACAAAAATCTAAATGGAGATTGAAGAAAGGTCAAGAGGATAATATTTTGTAGGATAATCAACTAGAGATTTATGAAGAAAATATTACTTGATTTTAGGAAGTTGGGAAAGACATAGGCAAATGGCTAGTGTACAACTTGTTTTCTATGCGATTCATATAATATATAGTGAAATTACACTAATGCTCACCTTACATTGATCAGAGCATTGCAAACAAAGAGTAGAGAAAAAGATATGGTCAGAAGGGAGCTCAAGACCCAACTTAGTATAAATGGGAAATGTCATAATATTTTTTGAATAAGATCGTAAGCATTTGCTAGTTTGTGCAAAGTACTCATGACACTAGTCGGTTTAAAAATAATAAAAATTTTCATGGTAGAGGTATAAATGCTAAAAAGTTTGCGAAACTACCTATTCCAAATCAAATTGAACCAAATCTAAGATTTTTGCATGGTTCTTTAACTTAATTTTGGCGAGCAATTTGGAGTCCAAAACCTCAAACATGTACATATAAAATATTTTATTTTTAAAGTATTTTTCTATACATCATAGTTTTCATTTGTCAAAATAGAGGTTCTGCATAGGTTACAAGCTTTAATCAAATTTAAACAATGTTAGACTTAGTGCCCTAAGGATTATATAATGCTACTATATTTTGAGACATTTGATTGATAAATGATTTGTTATTTAATCCATATATCAAATTTGTCCTCTTTATATTCATTTGTGATGAATGTGTCATAAGCAAACGAAAGTCTAAGATTGTCGTTCTAAACCTTTAAGATCAAGCATATGATTGGCAAATTATGTAGAAGACATAAATATTAAGGTGATAGTCTACATATAAAAGCTCTACAATAAAGGGAATAAAGTTAGTGCTTTATTCATGTTAAGATTGTTATATTGTCTACATTCCTAATAGGAGATGACTTACCTTTGTCATCGGAGTAGAACTCCATCAGTAGACATTGGCATATTGTCATTGGTGATGATATATTAGATCGAGACTAAAGATAAATTAATTTAGTTAATAATTTCATTTGAATAAATCAATTCATTTTAGACAATAATATTAGTTACATCTTAAGCCTAGAATGGAATAATGGATCTGTAATCTTGACTTATGTCTTTTGATATACTAAAGGATGGCATCTTGAATATTATTAAAGGTACGTATACCAGTACATTGGAGACATAATTCTTGAATGGTGCAGACTCATTATTCATATTTATGGAATCCATAGTTCTTCAGCAGAGTCAATGATATTCTCTTATAGGCATTATCCTAGAATTAAAAAACTGGAGCACTCAATTATTTGGATACATTTGTGTAACCAAATGGTTTATTATTTGTATTGGTTAAGAATGATGAGTATTTCAATGGTGAGATAATCAAACGTAAGATAAATACAATTGGGAATGTAAAATAGAATTTGTCTTTAAGCCATTTATGGATATGTTACGGAGATGTTGCACATTCATGATATGTCATGGATAGCTCACTTATTTGAGTTTCATAATTTTGTATGTGGTTCGAGAGTGTAGCTCTAACCTTTTAGTGGAATAGCTTAGAGTTGATAATAATAAAATGAGCGTGTTAAGGACATGCCATTTTTATAATTATTAGAGCTTGATCTATATATGTTCATCAAGTCCCTTTGCTAGCTCACATATTTTCTTATAATAATGCGGCGTGTTTTTCCTATAAATTAGTAACTTATGTTAATTTTACAATAACTTCAAATTCGATATATTGGATTGTAATAATTCATGTTAGTTTATTGATTGAATTAATTTTGTGAATTAATTCAAACAATTGTATTGAATTATTTGTATATATTTTATTTGTTAAGGGATTATCGGCATATAACTATTTTAATCAGATAACTTATGCATTTAGTTATAGGAACTAAAACTAAGGCTTTAAAAAAGATCCTTAGGTCAAATAAAATGGGTAATAATCCAATTGGGTCAAAAGTTGGCCAAATAGTGGATTGGGCTACTCAATTGGAGTGGCAAGAAAGTTAACACCAGGTCAACCTTGACCAACTGATTGACTGGCATACAAAGGGTCCAGTCGACTAGTCTTGCCACGTCAGCAAAAGCATGTGACTCATTTTGTCGCAGGATGTTGACCCAATGACATATTTTGAAGCCCTATTTGAGTAGAATATGTATCCTATTAGCCACTATAAATAGGAAACGTGTTCTTATTTGTAAGACCTGACAGATAAAATAAACGTTGTTCTATGCACATAGAACATGTTAATGGTACCATGTGTAAACAAAAACTAAACATAACCACTGCATAAACTAAGCATGTAGAAATTAAAAAATGAACACAGTGATATGGTTCTTTAGCATTGCCAAAACCTTGCGGGGAAAAACCACAAGTGCTACTCATGCCAGGGACAAAAAGATGTACTATATCAAATTATGGTTACAAGATTTGGTATTACACAAATGCCTAGAATCTACACCAACTTGAAACCCATTATTAGAAAACAAGTACACAGTGGATTTTAAAAGTTTTTAATTAAAACCTTTTTCTAAAAACAAGTTAGACATACTTTGTATATAAATTAATCTAAGATCTTCGTACCTTTTATGGACCGAGAACCATGCTTCTGACAAAAAGGATTTACTCAGAACTATTACATGAGAATGTGACTGAAAGAGCCTTAACTAACTAGAGTTCGTTGCCTCTTTTCCACGATAAGAATGTAGGTGGTTGCACATCGTTTAGTCTTTCCTCAGGCAACGTCTCCTCCCAACCATAAGGGAAAATCAAGATCTAAGGTTCATGATGATGAAAAATTGCCTTATGGGAGTTTCAAACTCTTCATAGCAAAACACTCTTCTCTAAATTTCTCAAGTAATCTAAGAAATAATAGAAAAACATTTACCTCATCTAGTGGTTATCTAGAGGTCAAATGGAGACTTATTCTTATTAGATTAGGCTTCTAAATTTGAGTTTGGATCAAAACTCATCACAAAATCACGTCATTTGGATCAATGACATGCTAAGGGCAGTCGATCGCCCTATACTAAGGCTAATCAACCTGACTAAAATGGTAGCTCCGTGTCATGCATTTTTCAACTCCTAAAGAGTTATCTGATCAACTTGTTTCAATCGATTGGATAATTACTACTTTATTTGACTAGGGTATCCTTCATAGTTATTCAATTTCAATAAAAAATAACCTAATACAGAAGTTATCTAATTAAAATATTCATATACAAATAATGAAATACAATAAAAAATATTCAAATAATTCAACATGTTTATTTTGAATTAATTCATAAAATTAATTTAACCAATAAACTAACATGAATTATTAAATCCAATCAATTGAATTTTAACCAATCTAAAAAGTAACATAAGTTGCCAATTTGTAGAAAAAAACACGTCGTATCGTTACGGGAAAATATGTGAGCTAACAAAGGGGACCCGATGGACATATATAGATTAAGCTCCTATAATTATAAATAACATGTCCCCAGCAGATACATTTTATAATTATCAACTCTAAAGCTATTTCACTAAAAGCTTAGAGCTACACTATTAAACTATTTTTAAATTACGAAACTCCAATATGTCTTACATCTACAACATATCATAATGTGTAATAAACCCCATAGGATATTCATAATTGGCTTAAAGATAACATCTATTTTACCTTCTTGATTATATTTATCTTATGTTCAATTATCTCACCATTAGCATACCTACTATTCATAACCAATACAAATAGTATATCATTTAGTTACCTCCAATTTTCGAATATAGGATAATGCTTATAAGAGAATATCATTAACACTACAAAAGAGCTATAGATTCTATATCTATGAAGAATGAGTCTACGTCAATCAAGAGTCACGTCTTCAATATACAAACATATGAACCTTCATATAACTCAGGATTCAACCATAGGTACAAAAAAAGACTTAAGTCAAGAATTCAAACCTATTGACTTATTTCAAGATTAAGATGTAGCACATGTGATTGTCTAAAATGGATTAATTTATTCAAAATGAAAATATTAATCAAATCATTTCAACCTTAGTCATTATCCAATACATTATCACCAATGACAATACATCAATGTCTCTACTCATGGAGTCCCACTTCGATGACTAAGACAAGTCATCTCTTGCAAGGGATATAGACAGCATAAAACATGAATAAATTACGTAACTTTATTTCCTCAATTGCAGACCTTTTATAGCATCACCATAAGATTCATGTTTTCTGCATAATCTATCCATCATATACATGATATTAAGGCTTTAGATTGACAGTCGCATACTTTTGTTTGCTCATCATATATTTAACATAAATAAATATAATGAGGAAAATATTTGATATATGACTAAAATGATATTTCTTTATTGATTTAAGTCTCAAAAACTATTACATCATTGAATTCGTAGGGCACTTAATCTAACACCCATGATACTCCTTATGTGACTTATCCTACTCCAACCCTCTTTGCTTGCCTTCCATCTAACTAATGTACTCTGACCCTTTAGTCCATGCAAGCTTCCTCTTTGGATCTTCTAGATTAGGTTGTAGGGATGAGACCAATATAATAGCGTCTAAAAACACTTTGTTTTTCACTTGAGTTTTTCTTTCACATTGAAGTTCTCACTCGAAAATAACAAGTTGATCTCGTTAAATAAGCAAGCCTAAGTATGGGAAGTGTGTAGATATGACCACTTAATCCTAGGTTCAGATCCTAACTAATTCAACAAAAAAGATAAAACTCAATTGCTGAATATGAGCTTGATTCTTGCTAAACTGAAATTCTAGAAACGATTGTGCTAATGAGTTGTGATCTTCAGGTGTTGCCACATTAGCAATCTTCGTAAGTTGTTGACACCTACAACAAAAAACCTACAATTCAAAACAATTTAAAAGTGCAAATAAAATTTTTTTAGCCTTGAACTTTAAATCTCAAATAGAATTCGAGTTTACCATGAAATTAGCAGAACTTAGAGGTAGTGTTAAGCTAATTAGATAATAAATGTAGACTTAATTAATTGCAAATTGGCTTAACCATATTCGAATTCAAATGGATATGAAAACTTTTAGCTTAATTTCAATTTCAAATATAATGAAATCTTCTGCCAATACATTCGGATATACTCAAAATATTCTCTACACATAATCTGAATTTAAACTTCAAAAATCAAACATTACTTGCCACATAAGCAACCAACAAACCGGATTGAATTTGTTTGAAAATTAAATCTCTCAACTTTGGTAAATATGCCACACATTAATTGTAGGTAAGCAATTTAAAATTTAAATACAATGGAATCTAGGATATCAAAGAAAATAAACTATTCCAATTAACGTTTAAATTTGAATAAAATATCTAGATTTTTAACAAAACTTGCAGGGAAAATAATTCAAACTAAAACACTTTTGATCACAAGAAGGTAACCAAAAAATCACATATACAATCCTACATGAGTGGGGTTCTAAAAGCTAAATAATATTGTTAATTAGATTACATGAGAAATTTAAAGAAAGCATTCTAGAGAGAGAAACTCTAAAACTGACATAGGGTTACTGTTCAACATCAAGAACAATAATTCTTGGTTTTCTCTTGTAGTTAAAAGGAGACGTCACCAAGAAGGGAATCGAACGACATGTTCCCACTCACATTCTGCTCAAGAAAAAGTGAATAGCAAAGAAAATCAGTTAGTTGATACTCTTCTGGATGCAATTCTCGTGTAGCAATTTTGTCGAACAAATTTCTTCCGAAACTACAATTTGTACGGAGGCAGAGGTCTTTGATTAATTTATGACACATAGTATGACTAATTTATTTTTTTGGAAAAACCTTTTGTTATATTTTTTAAGTTCACTGCCTACTTGTTTTGCTGGCAAACTTGAATGAAATATCAAGTACGACCTGAGATATCATGATAAACCATGAAATTTAGACAAAGTCTTCGTATGATGCTTTAACCATTTTAAAACTATCTTAATTGTGAGTTCATAATATTTGATAAATACATTAAGAAAGCATATCATGAAAATAACAAGGCTTAAAACCTAGTTCATATTGAAATGAGATTGTATTTACCTTAACTAGTTAGAAAATCATTTAATCTCTTGCAAATGGATGATCTTCTTAGCTTTGAATGACTTAAGTGCCCCAAAAGTCTTTAATTATAAAAGAAATATTCTTAGTAAAAAAATATACAAACATTACATGGTGTAACATTATGGGTAACAAACAATAAAAAAATTCATAACCATTACAAGGATAACAACAGAGTCAAATATATTGTGTAAAACCATCTTAAAATATTATGGATCATCTCAAGGTCACTTGTAATTTTTGGAAAGATTCTTGATTTATTTTCCTAAGTAAACATGTGAAGCATAAAAGTTACAAAATTGATAAAATTGATCACATCTATGCATATAAAAGGAATTTTGGCTTAAAATCTACAAGTGATAAAATTGTAAAAATTTACCAAACTATGAAGGACAAACATGATAGGTTCTTTCTTCATAAAACTATCAAATGATAGGTTTTTCTTAGAGTATGTCAAAAAACAAAATTTTCAGCCTTGTAACAAAATCAACCTATGCATACATATGGATTTTTATCTCAAAAAATAAATTGTGAAAAATCACAAAACTTTGCAAGGGAAAAAAAAAAAAATATATATATATATATATATATATCAAGGAAACATTATAAAAATTTTATTGTAATGTTTTCAAGTGAGTACAATCAAATGAATATTTCTACAGAAATTAAAATTTACAATGAGTGACTTCTAATCCAAGATTTTAACTCAAAATACAAACATGAAAAAGTCATGAAATTTTATAAAAATCTTAAAACACATAAGCGTAACCTCAAATTTTTTTTTAGAAAAGTAAATATTTGTTTACCAATAACAAATTCATTAAATCTATGCGCAACAAACATAATAATATGACCCTAAGAGGAACGTATATTAAAAAAAATTCAAAAACTCACAAAAGAAATCAGATGACGATGAAACTTTGCAAAACAAATGTTGTATGATTTTCCAATTTTACTCAAATGTATGATTACCATTTGGTGTAAAATTTTGTTACCCACCTAAACTATAATCACATGATTTAGTATATTTTCCTTGCAATTTGTCTTATATTTAGTTTCTCTTTTAATTTTGATCTATTGGTATGATTTTGGATTACTTCTAATGTTTATTAACTCAAACTTGTCTATTCTTCAAAGAGGGGAACCAAGAGAGGAATTCAATTATAGAAAGAAAAAAGATACATTAAATGCTTCTCACCAACGTGATCTGAAACCAAAGCTTTTGGCTCTTTATGTAGTCCCCATATGCCCTTTTTTTGCTTCTAGACAAATGTAGAACAATACTTTATTCTTTATTTGGCCAAAGTCCAATAGGAATACAATCACATATATAGGGATAGACATAATAGTCTTGAATTACTATTGATTTAAAGAGTTAAGATACATCAAATGGATTTTGTAGATTTTGAGGTGATTGGTATCCTTGCTAATGTTCACAAACTAGACTAGGGGTGTTCATCGGTCAATTTTGGTTGGTTTTTAATGTTGACGTTGGTGCCCTATAGGTTGTGACATTGTACATATTGTTAATAAATAAATAAAGTGATATTTATAATTATTTTGGTTGCTTATATGTATTATAAATACTTTTATAAACATCAAGAAAATTTCATGATTATTTATGTGACAATGAATTTGGCATATAAGTGTCACAGATTTAGGGATAAATTTTATAGATAAAAATCTAAAGAGTCCGTAATAATTAATTAAGGTTTGGGATCTTTAATTAAATATTACAAGTACAGTCCAATATCATTTAGAATGAAATAGTCTTATCTGAGTTATTTATGTAGAGACATTTGATTAGAGGCAATATAATGAGATTATATAGGATTACACCAGATAAATTATGAATCTCAAATAATCATCTGTTACAAATAGAGTATTTAAATTTATCACTATGATGATCATATATTTGACAGTCTTAATCCTAAGTATTAATTAGACTCCTATTTATGACATTATGTTTTTTTGACTTATATGGTAAGATTTGTTTAAACATAGATCATAACTTAGCATCTTAGAAATATAATGTAATAAATGGCTAGGAATAACATTATACAAATATAGAACTCTTCTTTCTCAAGCTTCCACAACCTGATCAGGTAATTTCCCAAGAAGTGCACGAAAACATAAGTGACCTTTCAGACTCCTAGAATGTTAACATTTCCTAGTTAAACAGTAGCATTGAGACTGAGGAGTCGACCTCCATGCAAGTCGACATAGAAGGATTGTCTCCAATATAGGATGGAGCAAGCCGGCTTGCAAAAATTCTAAGGTCGACACTAAGATGGTACCCGAGTAGGAATTCCTCGACTTGCTAGACGGGGGGCACCTGGTGAGACCATGTAGAGGCAAGGATCCCTACATCAGGGCAGCCACGGCCGGCACATCCTGAGTTATAGCCTAGGAACAGGCCAAGTTGGAGGTAGCCGTTGATGTGTTGAGTACCTCCGGTCGAGACTCTAGGGCCCCTATCCAGGTCGTGGGCTTGGTGACTGTCAATATCTCCGATGAGGAACAAGCGACTGAGGAAGTAGAGCTAGAGGAGAGTGCCGTTGAAGATGAGACCGAAAGGGTTGTGGTCGCTTGAGTCCAAGGGGTGGCTGTTTATCGCGTATCTTGACCCAGGCAAACATCAACAGCGACCTACTCCAACTCAATAATAAAATCCCAACTTGAGGACCTACGCCAAGAATTTGATATTTCAAATGACATTGTCCTCATCATGCTCGAAGAGAATGATTCGCCCCTGACTCCCCCTAAGGGGTGTGTAACTTTGTACGTGGAGTTCTTCAGGGTCGAGCTGCACTTGTTGTTCCACCTATTCCTCCGTCAGGCACTTAACGACCTAAATGTCTATCGGCCCAGCTCAACCCAAATAGCTACAAGTCACTGATCAGGATGTACATGATATAGAGGTCACCAGCCTACAAAAATGCCGTGGGAAGCCTTTAAATAGGTGTACTAGATGAAGAAGCTACCCTAGTAGTTTGGCTGGTATTATGTCACTGGCTTTAGGAAGGACTTTATCCTAGGCCCAACTTAGACAAGCTTTGGAAGTTCAAATGGTTCTACATCGAGGGAAATTATATAGCCTAGGCTGATGAGGCTGTCCCTGTGGATCAACACGTTTCGAGTAAAGGTTTAGATAGGAGAGTCGGTGTGGCCAAGTGCTCTTTAAATTTTGGAAGTCTTTCTCACACTCTCTGTTCTACTCAAACCTTCCCTTAAGTGCCTAAAAAAATGGATGACATTTGTCGGTAGACCGGGAGATAAACCTAGAAAGGGCCGCTACCATGCTAGTGAGTTTCTACACCTTTTTTACCGTTCGTGGTGAATGCATGTCTATAACAGCTTGAGCCTTGGCTCGATTAACCTCTATTCCTCTTTATTGCCCAGAAATCTGAGAAATTTACCTAAGCTGACCCTAAACATACATTTCACTAGGTTGAGTTTCATCCCATACTCCTAAGAATGTTGAAGCTTGCTCAGAGATCAACCATGTGGTCCTTTGCTTAGGCGGACTTAACTAACATATTGTCCATGTAGACTTCCATGGTTTTGCCGATCAGTTGAACAAACATTTTGTTGACTAAGCGTTGGTAGGTAGCCTTGGCATTCTTAAGTCCAAAAGGCATTACTACGTAACAATAGAGCCCTTGGTCGGTAATGAAGGTGGCTTTTATTTAGTCTTCCTCGGCCATCCGTATTTGGTTATAGCCAAAATAGGCATCCATGAAGCTGAGCAGCTAGTGCCCAGTAGTTCCATCAATGAGCTTGTCTATTCGAGGCAGTGGAAAGTAGTCCTTGGGGCAAACATTGTTTAGGTTGGTGTAGTCTATACAAACCCACCACTTTCCATTAACCTTCTTGACTAGGACCACATTCACCAACCACTCCAGATACTTTACTTCTAGGATGAATCCTGCCTTTAGCAGCTTCTAGACCTCTTCATTAATGGCGGCATACCTTTCTAGTTTGTCCTCTAAATAATCGGCTTGTAGTCTAGTCTGATGTTAAGCCGGTGGTAGATTATGTTGGAATCAATGCCGGGCATGTCCTTGTGAGGTCATGTAAACACATCCCGATACTCTATAAGGAGCTTCTTGATGTCAACCCAAACCTTAGGTTTCAGCTGAGAGCTGAGTTGGACCATGTAGTTGGGATGTGTCGGGTCCAAGATAAATAGCACCAGATCCTCGACGGGGGTGGCCCTTACCTCTTCCTTGGGCATACAAGGGTCAAGGTCGAAAAGCATCTTAGGCATTGGCTAGACTAGGAACTGTATTTCGTCAACCTTGCAAATGGCTGAGACATTTAATTATTGAGCCAATGCAACTATGACAACATTAGCATAACAAGCTTGGGAATCTTTTTGTCGTAACCTGATTACTCTAAACTCGTTGTCCGTTGGGAACTTCATGGCCAGGTGGTAGGTGGAGACCATAGCCTTCAGTGCATTTAACGTTGGATGGCCGATAATAATATCGTATTGGGAGGGTTTGTCGACGACTAGGAAGTTGACGACGCGTGTCACCTGAGCAGCGCCCTCATCAAAGGTGATCAGCAGGTCAACCTTCCCGACTGCTCAGACATATTCACCTATGAAGCCATAAAGTGGGGTTTGAACCTAGATAAAGGTAGCATTGTTGATCTTTAGCCTATCGTACACTTGCTTGAATAGGATGTTAGCTGAGCTACCATTGTCGATTAGCATATGCCGTACTATGTTATTGGTGATGTACAATTCACACACACGTGCGTCATTGTGCAGATGGATTAATTTATTTGCCTCCTTTTCTGTAAAGGTGATCAACATGTCTTGCTAGTAGCAAATTTTATTGATGTGCTCAAACATGTTAAAGAGCTCACCCTTCTCGACCAGCCGAGCTTCTCAGGCGTAAGCTCACCACCCATATGATATGCCCTAGTGACAGGGCCCACCACAAATTATGTGAACAATGTTTGGGGGTCCGGGGCGTTCCCTCCAATGTTGCTTATGCGATTTGCTATATCTCGGCTCAGTTGGTCATCTTTCTTGGCCGTAGAGCCTGAAGTTAAAATTCACACTACAAACTCCTGTAGATGTCTGTCTCAGACCAGTCTCTTGATCTAGTCCTTGAGCTAAATGTAGTCACAGGTGTTATGTCCCACATCCTTGTGAAAATTACAGTATTTGCTTTGGTCCCACTTTGCTTTGCTGCCCTTGAGCTTGGGCTAGTCAACCAGTAGGTTCATTATACTCACCTAGGCAAGTACCTCATCTATGTTGGCTACCAGGGGAGTGTAGCTTTGGAACTTCCCAATCAGCACTTTCGGCTTCTCAATCTTCTTGTCTTTCTTCTACTTTTTGTTCTGCTCGATGCCGGCCTGTGTAGGCACTTTTTTCTGCTTTTTCTCCTTCTTTGTGCCACTACTGCTAGCTTCTTCTCTGCAGGTCTTTATGTATTTAGCCACATCAACATACCTTTGCATGTAGCCAAGCATCTGAGAAAATATGCTCAGCTACTTGAATGCCAACGACCCTGTTAGGTTCTCATCTCAGAGACCCTCTACAAAGGCATATTTTAGGGTCTCACCTTCAACATGCTTAACTTCGAGCGTAGCTAGGGTAAACCAATTTATATAATCTCTGACATTGCCATCTCCTTGCTTGACAGCATATAAATAGGTTATTTCCTTTCTCCTTGTTTTTGTTGTGGAGATGGCTATCGAAAAAAAGTGATGGAATCTAGCTCAAGTCGATGAAACCATTGCCAAGCTGGTCCAGTCAGGGTCAAAGAAAAGGCCTTGCATATGGCTACTTCGTTGGTGTTTTGTAAGAGCATGTGTCCTCGGTGCAATTTGTCATGCTCACCAGCGTCTGTGGTCCTGTCGTAGGCCTCGATTTGTAGGACTTTGAATTTGGCCAGCATTAGGGCTTGCATGATGGTGTCAGTGAACAATGGATCTAAGGAATCGATGTCATCCAAATTGAAACGATTGTTGCGGATTTCATCAATTTGACATTGCAACTCCCGTAACTGGTGACTATTGGTATCTTTAAGCAGTTCAACCCTATAGGGTGCTCTGCCCTTAACCCTATCACCTACTCTAGGGTGGCGACCCTATTGTGCTTCCCTTTAGCGCTCGAGCTGACCAAAAACAGATGCTTAGGAGTCCTATAGTGAGAGAGACTATGCCTATTGAGGGCCAAGGCATCCCTCTCGGACAAGCCTGTTGTTTGCTGAGATGCCATGCATAGGTCTTCTATAGCGCTCAGAGTCAACTTTACTAGGGTTGATGGCATCCCATCCTGCCTGACCCCTAGTTTGGTCAGCCGAGGCTAGAGGTAGGAGGCCAGGAGCCACCTGAAGGTGAGCCTGCTGTGCAAGCTACTTGGTAAGTTTATGAACAGCATTGGTCAATTCCCAGATAGGGTCTTGGACAATCGGATCTTGCCTCTGTTCGGCCCTAGCTGTGCTTTCCTAACCCCTAGAATGGGATCTCGTGGCTCAAGGATGGCCCTTGGATCTGGTCGGATTCTAATTTTGGTTTTGGGCTTCTCCCAAATCTTCCTGTCAGGTACCCTTGTCTCGGGCATTACCTCGAATTACAATCTCGGTTCACTGGCTTCTTATGGCTGGTGACTTCAAGTGAAGGCATAGGTGACCCTCCTTCTTGTGCCAAAATGTTAATGCTTACCGGAGCCTTGCAGCAGATCAACACCACATGTGGTTGTACACGGTGGGTAGATCTTCCTTGTTCGTCTTTGCTTGCTCGGGTGGACCTACAACAAGAGGAGGGATGCTTTAGAGGCAAGAAAAAGACAGGTCAGTCGATAAATAAGGGCTCTTCAATGCTCAAGGCAGGAGTTGCTTGGTAGAGAATGGGAACTTGTTAGGCGGGAGGAAGCATGCATGCTTGAATATAATAAATGCCCCTATTTATTAGTTGCCACTTGGACCGGCTGTTAGGTGGGTTTTGCCCACGACCTGTGTGTCATATCAAGACGTGTCAGAAGGTAGAAGATAAGTGTCGTGCCCTCCATTGGTAGATTATTGCCCATCTGATGGTGAGTTTGTCCACCATCTATTGGCCAATGATGGTGAGTAGCAGCTTACTTACGAGTAAAGGAATTCGACCCAAGCTAGTGTCTGTCCCGAGGAGGCAACCAGTTGTGGTGTGACTCAAAAGACCCTAAAAATCACCTCAAACAGGTGATCTGGGCTTATCAGGGTCGGATATTCGCTCCAATGGCTTTTGCCAAGCAGTTGGGCCGACCACTTTGAGTAAGGCTCCTTGGTGGTAGTGCCAAGCTCACCCCCAACATCGATGATCTGTTCCTTTCATTGCATTTAATATTTAATTCCAATAAATAGCATTAGAACGGGTATAATTTTAATTTACATGATTTTATTTTGACAATATCATGTTCTTTAGGAGATAGTGCAGTCTCTGTAAGACACGTTTGGTAAACCTTCTGAAAAGACATGTCATGAAGCTGTTAAGGCTATGATGAATGCCAAAATGAAGTTAGGGGTTTCAGTCAGAGAACATGTTCTCAATATGGTTAACTATCTCCATGAGGCTAAAGTGAATAGGGCGATGATAGATGAAGCCACACAGGTAGGGATGATTTTGGAAACCCTCTCTCCTGTGTTCCTTCAGTTCAAAAGCAACTATTTCATGAACAAGATGAAATATTACATGACTAAGTCACTTAATGAGTTGCAAACCTTCAAATCTATTTCAAAAGAAAAGACTAAAGAAGGTGAGGCAAATGTTGCAGAAGCTCAACCTTTCTCTTCTGCCTGAAAGAACAGGAAGAGGAAGAAGAGAACTAAAGGGAGTGGTAAGTCTAAGAATAGAAGGAAACCTAAGAGGAACAAAAGTAACAACAAAAAAAAGAGCTCTAAAGGAAGTGGTAAGTCTAAGAATAGAAGGAAACCTAAGAGGAACAAAAGCAACAACAAAAAAAAGAGCTTAAACCAAAAAAAGCCCAAAGCAAAATGTTTCTACAACGGTGTAGTTGGGTACTGAAAGAGAAACTGTAAGAAGTATCTTCAAGAGCTCAAAGAAAAGAAGAACAACGGTAAATCGGATTGACTCATTTTAGAAGCTGGTTTAGTTGAAGATGATATATACTTCACCTTAAATAGTTGATTCAAGGGCAACTAACCATGTCTATTCTTCTTTGCAAATGCTTAGCTCTTCAAGGGAGCTTGCCGACGTGAAACAAATGATGAGAGTGGGAATAGGAGTAGTTAAACGTTATTTTAGAAGTAAGTTATTAATATTGGACAATGTTTATTATATTCCAAGTTTTCATAGGAATTTGATTTCTATTTCTAGGTTGTTTGAACAAATTTTTAATGTTTCTTTTAATGGTAATTATGCTAATATTTCTAGAAATGGTTTGGATATTTGTTCTGCACATATGGAAAATAGGCCTTACACTTTAAGGCCGAACGAAAAATCCCTACTCAATTTTGAAATGTTCAAAGTTAAACAACCAAAACCTAAGAAGAAAAAAAGTTTCTTCTGATGATGAACCATACATATGGCACCTTAGATTAGGTCATGTTAACCTTGATAGGATTAACAGACTAATAAAGGATGGTCCTTTAAGAGAACTAAAAGTTAGCTCTTTTCTAGTTTTTGAATTTTATCTTGATGGTTAAATGACTAAGAGACCTTTCTTTGCAAAAGGAAAAAGGGCCAAGGAACCACTTGAGCTAATACATTCAGATGTTTGTGGTCCATTGAATGTACAAGCACATGGTGGTTACGAATATTTTGTCATATTTATTGACGATTTTTTGAGGTATGGATACATGTACCAAATGCAAAGGAAATCTGAAACTTTTGGAAAGTTTAAAAATTCCAAGCAGTTGCTGAAAAGCAATTAGGAAAATCAGTTAAGACTCTTTGATTTGATCAAGGAAGAGAATACCTTGATACTGAGTTCAAAGATTATTTCATAAAACATGGTATTCTTTCACAACTCACCACACCTGGAACACCATAACAAAATTGTGTTGTCGAGAGAAGAAATCGAACATTGCTTGATATGGTGAGATCTATGCTCAACTACTCATCATTACCTACTTCATTCTAGGGATATGCACTACAAACTACAGTATATCTTTTAAATATGGTTTTATTTAAGTCTATTCCATAACAACCTTAAAGCTATGGAATGGTTGTAAATTAGTATGCAACATATCCATATATGAGGGTATCCAACCCATGTTCTGAAAGGAAAGATTGGGAAGCTGAAACCACATTCTAAAGTATGCTTGTTTGTAGGATACCCAAAGGGGACAAGGAGAGGTTTATTTTATAGCCTATAAGAAAAGAAGGTATTTATGTCGACAAATGCCACTTTTCTTGAGAATGATTATATGACAAACAATAAACCTCGTGGCAAAGTTGTACTTGAATAGTTATTTTTTAATCAGATTAGACTGCAACTGACAACCATTGTAGAAGGATAGGATGAGGAGACCACATCTCCAAATTAGGATGTCATACCACCTCGATGTACTAGAAGGGTTGTAAGACTACCTACTCGCTGCAAGGAAATTAGAGAAGCATATATTGCTATCTTTAATAATGGTGAGGATGATCCATTGACATATCATCATGCAATGGAAGATTATGAAAAGGAGAAGTCGCTGGAGGCTATGAACCTTGAAATAGAGTTCATACTCCAATTCAATATGTGAACTTGTAGACCTACCTAAAGGGATAAAACCTATAGGTTGTAAATGGATCCACAAGAAGAAAAGAGGAATGGATGGGAAAGTTAATACTTTCAAAGCTAGGCTTGTAGTAAAGGGTTATACCCAAAAAGAGGCAGTTAATTATGAAGAAACTTTCTCACCCATAGCTATGCTTAAATCTATTCATATTCTTTTATCCATTTCTACATGTCTTAATTACGTGATGGCAAATGGATATCAAGATTGCCTTTTTGAATGGCTATCTTGAGAAAGGCATCTATATGGTGCAACCAAAAGGGTTCGTAGTCAAAGGTCAAGAGCAAAAAGTTTGCAAGTTGTAAAGGTCCATCTATGGACTTAAGCAAGCTTCAAGATCTTAGAACTTAAGATTTGATAAGGCGGTCAAATCTTATGGTTTTGATCAAAATGTTGATAAACCTTGTGTATATAAGTACATCAATGATAAGAAGGTGGTTTGCTTAGATCTTTATGTAGATGATATCCTACTCATTAGGAATGATGTAGGGATATTATCTAATGTAAACAAATGGCTCGCCAACCAATTCCAAATGAAAGATTTAGGAGAGGCAAGTAATGTTCTTGGAATTTAACTTATAAGAGATCGCAAGAATAAACTGCTGGCACTGTCTTAAGCATCGTACATCAATAAGGTGCTTAACAGATTTTCAATGCAAAACTCCAAGAAAGGTAATTTACCTACACATTGTGGAGTTTATCTTTTAAAAGAATAGTGCCCTAAGACACCTCAAGAGGAAGAAAACATAAGACAGGTACCATATGCATCTACGGTAGGAAGTCTGATGTATACCATGTTGTGTACAAGACCTGACATTTACGATGCGATATATATAGTCAGTCAGTATCAATCCAGCCTAGGATTAGATTATTGGGTGGCAGTTAAACACATTTTCAAGTATCTTAGGAGAACGAGAAACTATATACTGGTATATTCTAGTGGGAATTTGATTCCCACTAGATACATTGATTTTGATTTTCAATCAGGCAAAGGCACACGAAAATCTATGTCTAGATTAGTGTTTACTTTTGGTGGTGGAGCCATAGTTTAGAGAAGCATCAAACAACTTGTATTGCTGATTCGATTATAAAAGCTGAATATGTTGCTGCTTGTGAAGCAGTTAAAGAAGGTGTTTGGCTTTATAAGTTCTTAAATGACCTGAAAGTCATTCCAGACATAGATAAACCACTCACGCTATATTGTGATAATAGTGGTGTAGTGGCAAATTCAAGAGAACCAAGAAGCCACAAAATAGGAAAGCATATAGAGCGAAAATATCATTTGATTAGAGAAATAGTTCAAGGCAATGTGGAAGTTGTGAATATACCATCAGAAAACAACCTACCCTTTCATGAAGATGTTACCTACAAAGAGCTTCGAGAGACACTTGGAAGATAAGGTCTTAGAGATATATCTCACCAGCTTTAGGGCTAATGGGAAACTATTGGGGTTGGTGCCTTATAAGCTATGGCATTGTATATATTGTTAATAAATAAATAAAGTGATATTTATAATTATTTTGGTTAGTTATATGTATTATGAATACTTTTATAAACATCAAGAAAAGTCCATAATTATTTATGTGACAATAAATTTAGCATATAAGTGTTATATGTTTAGGGATAAAATTTATAGATAATAATCTAAATAGTTTGTAATAACTAATTAAAGTTTGGGATCTTTAATTAAATATTACAAGTACAGTCCAATCTCATTTAGAATAAAATAGTCTTATCTAGGCTATTAATGTAGAGACATTAGATTGAAGGTGCTTTATATAATGAGAATATATAAGACTAAACTAGATAAATTATGAATCATTAATAATCATCCGTTACAAGCAGAGTATTCAAAATTTGTCACTATGATGACATATATTTGACAATCTTAATCCTGAGTATTTATTAGACTTCTATTTATGACATTATATTTTTTGACTAAACATAGATCATAACTTAGCATCTTAAAAACATAATGTAATAAATGGTTAGGAATAAGATTACACAGATATGGAATCCATTACTTTTTTATGGAAGTTAGAAAAATAACTCTCTTAAGTGATAATTCGAGGTTTGAATAGTAAAGTACTCGTTTATAATAAGATTATGAATTTACTGTTCATTAGAGAATTATTGGAACTTAAGAATAAACTTATAATAAGAGAGGTAAATAGAAATTGAACCTAGATCTTATTATGAACTATTTATGAAGAATTTACTTATATGTAATGATTATACTAATGAACTAATCGCTAATTTTCTTTGAATAATTTTTACTATAATCTCAAGAGTTCAATTTTAGTTTTTTAGTGGAGTAACATTAAAACTGATAAATTTGGCACATTAATTAAATGTTTAATTACTTATCAAATTTATTGAAACTTGGGTTATAGGTCCATAGGTTTCCAATGCCACCTTTATAACACTGTATTGGATATAATGCATAGAATGAATTATACATATTTAATTTAAAATTATTGAATTCTAAATTAATTATTTCACACATGAGTTATTAATGTGACATAGAAAAATGTTCTTTGTGATACGTAATATAATACGATAAATGTTGTCGCATTTAATTGAGCATTAGTTAATTAACTGATTGATTGTATTTTTTAATGAGATTAATTAAAGATGTTTTTAATTTAATTAGTTAATAATATTTGAATAATTAGATTATTTAAATATAATTTTAATTTTATGTGTGACGCATATGTAGTGGAACCACATTTTGTCTTTTCCAACATGGACTCAAATTAAATTATTAATTAATTTAAAATCTATTCTTAAATAAATATAATTTATTTTTTAATTTAAATGTATATATATATAAGATTTTAATTACATTATATATATATATATATTATATACAAAATCCTTAAGTAATTTACATAATTCTCATTTTAAATAAATATATAATAGATATAAAATATTTTTGAATCATGAATGTGATTCATCCTTTTTATTTTTAAACGAGATATATATATATAAATATATAAAAGAATGCGTACAACATGGAATAGCCTTTTGATTTTTGAATGGGTATATATATATATATGTGTGTGTGTATATATGATACACATATTATATCTACACGTTTTAATAACGTGATTTCATTTTTTTTAATGAATATGTTATATTTGTTTCAAAATATAAAAAAAGGGGTAACGTACTAGAGTATATCCCTTCCTTATATATCTAATAGGGTGGTTATTTCAAATTTAAAATTAATTAAAAAATAACTGATTGCTTAGATATAAAAAGATAGAGATAACAATTATCTCATAATCAATCTTTTCACAAAACTTTTACAGAATACTCGTAGAGAAAAAACTCAGAGTTCTTTTTTCAAAAAAAAAAAGGTTTGTTATCTCATGTGTTGAGTACATAGTAGATCTAAAAAAGTACGAGATTAATTCATTCTTATAACTCCCACTCGTCTCTCCATTGGTGTGGAGGCTTGGCTTTGAAGATTGTGGCATGAAAGAGGAAAGCTAGGATACCCTGATAAGTCTTCAAGAGGTTTGTAAAAAATTCTCCAAGCTTTCTATTGTTAATTAAAATTATATAACTATTCCTGATGAACAAAGTTTTTTAGAAAATATTTGTTAGTCACCGATTCATTCCTTCCGCTGTATTTAATATTTAATTCCAACATTTAATTGGTTGGTTTTCGACCAATGATGGTTGGTTTTTAGAAATGAACCGAGCATTGATCATTTGTAAGGGAGGTTTGGTCAGTTTGTAGTAGTCGCTTTAGCAGTTGGGTTTTAGATAGTGGCAACTAGATAGACTACAAATAGTAATCCATCAGGAATCTAGTTGGTTTCATTTTTTTTTCACAAATATAAAGTTTTAAATGACTTAGAAACCCAACATTTTAAGAACAATAATGTATAAGTAAACAATAAAACAAAGTAAATTAGTAATTAAAATCTTCATTTAACTATCAAGTCCATAGTTTTAAACATGATATGGTGTTTAATATATAATATATTATTGTAATTTATATTTAAATTGTTCAAAAGAAAAAATGGGTTGATCAATTTGGTTTTTGAGCTGATGGAAAAATCTCTTCCGATAATTAAACATATATAATGATTTTACAAAATTAAAGATAATTACTAAAAAGGGCATTTTATTGCAGCCATCCCTAATTATTTTCATCTTATTTAATAGCATCATTAATAATTTAATAGATTTATAAATTTTTTCTTTGAAAATCAAATATCTTTCCACAGAAAAAAAAATCAAATCATAGTAATAATCTAAATGTAAACTATGAATAAAATTGAGCAAAGTGTTTTTTTTTTCCTTTTTAAACCAAAACAGTGACATTTTGGTTGAATTTTTTGAAATCTCATACCTCATCTATTCTTTTCTTTTCAAGTCCTACTTTTTTTTCATTCTTAGTTCTCCATTTTTCCTTGGCTTTTCTTTTTCTTTTTCTTTTTTTAAATGTGTTCCTTATGAATACTTTTTCTTTTCTAATTATCATACTTAATATTTTTTTCTTATATGTGTCTTTATTTATAGATTTATTTCCTCTTAACTTATCTAACACAAATTTTTTTCAAATGCACCTTGAAAATATTTTACTGTCTAATTTTGTTGTTAATTATTTTCTTTAAATTAAATTCTACTTAAATACATTCTTATAGTGCGTTAAAATTTTAAGAAAATAATAAATTAAGAAAAATAAATAAACAATAAATATTCACATATTAAAAAATCGACGAACTAAATATGCAAGTGCAGGTGCTTTTTTTCCAGCTAGTAAGTTTAAAAAGGGTATTTTTATCCTATCCCTCTTTATATCATTCTATTTGTCTTATAATAAGTAGGGCCGATAATTTTGGACACGACACGATGATATGATACGAAAATGACATGAGATAAATGGGTTTAGGCGGCACGTTTATTAATTGGGCCATAAATGGGTTGGCATGAATAACACGAAAATAAACAGACCGTAAACATGTCGACATGGCACAACATGCCTTAACACGTTTAATTAAACTGACCGTAAACAGGTCGACACGGCACAACATGAGCCACCTGTTTATAACACATTTATACTTAAATATAAAAATATTTGAAATATTTGTAGTAGGTTAGTATTAATTAGATATTGTGTTTTTGTTAATTTTTTTATTGGCTTTTTTTAATTTTTAGTTAACTCGGTCATAAACGTGCTATATGCATGTTGTTATCATGTCAACCCATCACAGCCCACTTAGTAATCGTGTTAATCGTGTCGTGTCGTGCCGTGTTACGCGTGTCATAAGCGGATCATGTTCGTGTTTGTATTTCTGGCATGTTTATTAATCGTGTCATGTTCATGTTTGGCCTAAACGTGTTATACTGTAAACATATCAACACGAATACGACATGAACATGTTTACTACTAGCCCTATTAAAAAGATTATTGTTACTGATAAATTACTTTATTAGTGTGGATGTTCATATTCTTAGCACCTTCATGAATTACATTATCTTCACCTTAATGACTAGTGGTGTTGGTATTCTATAACTTTCTTATAACTTCTAAATTTACACTCTATTAGTAGTAGCTTATTGTTGTAACTCATGATCTTTAGTCTCTCTTACTTTATGATTCTTGGCCTATGTGTATGGCCAACTTCGAGAGCTTGTATTTTTACAATAAAATGATGAAGAATAAGAATGCATTTCTCTTTATTTCTTTTGTGTCTCTATTTTACTTACACTTTGTAATTTAGTTATTATGCATTTGTTTTATAACAAATTAGCAGCACGAGCCTCTAACAACTTTTATTGGTTACCAAGAATTATTTAATGGTCCTATAAAAGTCAGAAAATTTTCTGTCTAAGCTTTATGACTTGTGTTTTCATGATCATAAGGTTTATGTATATATAAGATATAATATATTCATTGCTTTTATTATTTATTTATTTTTTGTAATATGATGCATTATATATATGTAATAAGTCTGATTACATCATTATTTGAGTGGTATATTTGTTTCCTTCAGTCGGATTGAGTATTAAGTTCTTTAATTACTTTTCTTATATCATTAACGGATAAATATTTTGTGCTCACAGATTTGTTTTCATTTTGCAAAATGAATTTTTATTTTTCAAAACCCTTATATTTATTTTAATAGTCAATAGTTAAACATATATATATATATGTAATATGACAATTCTTTTTATTTTGAAATCCGCAAGTTGAAAGTGTGCGAAGGTGTTGTAAATTAAGTTGTAGGCTTGTGGAACATAGTATTGTGAACATGATGTTTAATCCCAATTGTACAAAATGCACGATTACATTATTAACTGTGCATTTTACGGGCTCTCTATATATGTCTTAGTTATCTGTAATGTGTGCACATTCATGACATCAATCTGTAACTTATGATATTCCTATACATTGATATATGAAAACTTGGATTTGATGAGTTGGTATGTTTATATTTTTTTCTTATTTAATTACGATATGCAGCTACTGAAATTTAAATACGCATTCCTCTTTCCATTTAATTGTATATGATTTATATTATATATGTTATTATCGAACTGTTATTCTCTTGGATATATTACATAATTTATATGTACTTTTAAACTAATAGCAAGAGCCGTAAGTTTCTTGGTTATTTGACTTCACATATTTCATCATGATTGAATGACGCTGTAATTTTGAGTACAAATATGATATGATCTGAAATAATTATAGATGAACACTTCTATTTATGCCTATGGATTAAAATCTGTTAGTATAAACTATTAGGTCCTAGCCTAAAAAAGTATATTATATAGTAAACTAGACCATATTTTTTATAAATAGTAGGGTTTTAACTTTATGGAAATGAAAATGATTTTTCATAATACACATGATTTTATTTTCTTATTATTATTGATCATGCAATATGAATAGACCATCGATTTAGTCCATTCACTTTTGGATGTTCCCTAAAGTAAGTATTGCGCATTTGATGGCTTTAGGAGTTTTATATATGATTCGTCAATGTCCCTATTATTAAAGAAAAATAACAAAGTACTATTGAGAGTGTGAAACTTGAAGAAAATTAAATAGTTTGTAATATTAGACTCTTCTGAATAATCAAAACTAGTCTTGTCATGTGACATAGAAAGGTTGTTGGATATACTTGTGTGTATCTAAATAAATGATACCTGATATAAGCCCAATTTGTGGGAGAAAATTTGTGACTGTCGGTTTACCCATCAGCATTTTATTGACATATAAAAAGCCTACATAAATCACCTTTGATAACGCATTTGTAGTATTTGCAAAATTTACATGAGACATTTGCAAAGACTAAATAGATAAAAAGGAAAAAGTAGAGTTATTTAGTGTCTACTCTTTGTATAATTTAAGCCTAATTTTTTTAAAAATTATTTTTAATACTATATTGTGCTATAATTTTCCAAATTATCCACTAATTTGAAAGGTTACATGAACGCCATAAGAAGTGAAAAGTAACACGAAAATGAGATTAGAAGGCTTGTGAGATAAAATTATTTGCTATGTATATAGAGTTTGAGATATTACACACATGTAATATGCCAAAGAAAAATAGTTTGACTTGGTCAACACTATGCAATGAGGAGAGAAGAAAGGGCATAAATATAGGATTTTTATTATTTTGGTATCCTACATTTTAAGGAAACATTATATTAGTATTTTGTTGTTTAAAACATACTAAAATGGTGTCTTATAGTTTTTGAAAATATTATTTTGGTATCTTGAGTTCAAACTTTCAGACATGAAATTTCTAACGTACCCTTTTATTAATGAACCCTAAATTATTTGTGAAAACTATATCAGAATGAATGAGTCTACATATATGCTTTTCTTTGATGAGTTTTGTTTAATCTTTTGTTTTATTTTTTTATTATAGTCTTACAAATTAATTTAGGATTCATCAACAAAAAGGATAAAAAAGAAATTTTATGTCAAAAACCATGAATTCAAGACACCAAAAATGATAATATCCTGTAAACATAGGATATGGCTTAATGCATAATCGGCAATTAATTATGACATTTTGGGGGTTTCAATTTGTTTGAGAACTATTTATGTAAGTCATTCATAACATGATAACAACAAAACTATATGAAGCGGAAGCAAAAATATTGAATCGAATAAATACCTCCCGTCATTGCCATTGCTCTGTAATTTCATCCGAAACCGAAAAAATTTTGACACTATTTTGGACTTCTTAATGTTTCTGAGCATTCACAAATGTTTTTGTGATGGTGTAATGAATTTTTGTCTTAATGTTTTGCATGCTCAGGGACCCAACACAATTTTCACGTTTTTAACCGTGACCATCACACGGTTGACGGCGTTTCGCCGTGAAGACGCCACGAGTCCCGTGCAGTTGATGGCAATTACTTATGTTCAACTTGAACATGCCACATGGGCCAATCAATTGTCTAACATTCTCCCACTTGGCCCATATATCCATCAACTGTTACAATAAGAAACAGATATATGAATCATGGCGATAGGTCCTTCTAAATAACGAGTATTATCTTCCATGCATTACAATACATCTTGTCTCTTAAGATTTGCCCGTGTAACTTAATGAATAAACCATATGTTTATTCTAGGTCCAAACTTTAGTGATATTTCTCAGAAATAAATATGTGCAATTAACTGAAGATAAATGAGAAAATATCATAAATATAGAGTTTCACAATAAAGTACAACAAATTACATAAGGGAACCAAGTCCCATTCTGTCCACATGATCCCTAAATTTTACTGGTGGCATGCCTTTAGTCAAGGGATCGGCAATCATCAATTTAGTGCTTATGTGCTCAATGACCATTGCTTTATCCTTAACACGCTCTCTTATGGCTAGATACTTAATGTCGATGTGTTTGCTTCGACTACCGCTCTTATTGTTTCTAGCCATAAATACAGCAGCTGAATTGTCACAGAAAACTCTCAATGGCCTAGAGATAGAATCCACAATTCTAAGCCCATAAATGAAACTCTTGATCCATACACCATGTGAGGTAGCCTCAAAACAAGATACGAACTCTACCTCCATAGTGAAAGTAGCAGTCAAGGTTTGCTTGGCACTCCTCCATGAAATGGCTCCACCAGCCAGCATGAAAATGTATCCAGAAGTTGATTTCCGTGAATCAATGTAGCCAGCAAAGTCAGAGTCAGAGTAGCCAATGACCTCCAAGTTGTCAGTCCGTCTATACATAAGCATGTAGTCTTTGGTTCCTTGTAGGTACCTCATCACTTTCTTTGCAGCCTTCCAGTGGTCTAATCCTAGATTACTCTGATATCTGCCCAACATTCCTACAGCGAATGCAATGTCAGGTCTTGTGCAAACTTGAGCATACATAAAGCTTCCAACTGCTGAAGCATATGGAATGTTGCGCATTTGTTCTCTTTCAAGGTCATTTCTAGGGCACTGATTCAAATTGAACCTATCACCTTTCACAATGGGAGTTATACTTGGTGAACAACCTTTCATCTGAATTCTCTCCAAAACCTTGTTGATATAGGTCTCTTGAGACAGACCCAAAATGCCTTTATATCTGTCTCTATGTATCTTAATGCCTATAACGAAGGATGTATCACCCATATCCTTTATGTCAAAGTTTCTAGAGAGGAATTGTTTCACCTCATGTAGCATATCCTTGTCATTGGTTGCAAGCAAAATGTCATCCACATAAAGCACAAGGAAACAAATCTTACTCCCACTAACCTTCTGATATATACATTGATCCATGATGTTCTCTACGAATCCAAATGAAGAGATCACGTCATGAAATTTTAAATACCACTGATGGGAGGCTTGCTTCAATCCATATATGGATTTCTTAAGCTTACATACCAATTGCTCACTACTGCTAGAGGAGAATCCTTCTGGTTGTTTCATATAAACCTCTTCCTCTAGTTCACCATTGAGAAATGCCGTTTTCACATCCATTTGTTGCAACTCTAAGTCAAAATGAGCAACGAGTGCCAAGATGATACGGAAGGAATCTTTCTTAGATACAGGAGAAAAGGTCTCCTTGTAGTCGATTCCTTCCTTCTGAGTGAATCCTTTAGCGATGAGTCTAGCCTTATATCTTTCGTTGTTGCCCAATGAGTCTTTCTTCATTTTATAGACCCATTTACACCCTATGGCTTTTACATCATTAGGCAACTCGACAAGATCCCAGAATCATGGCAACTCATGATTCTTGGCAACTCATGGCTTGTGAAAACGTTTCGGGATCATTTTCGGCTCCAATGTTGTAGTCCGATTCTTGTAGATACACAACATAATCACTAGAAATTGCTGATTTTCTTTCTCTAGTAGATCTCCTTAATGTTGACTCAACAT
>CAMOHE010051557.1:7133-33212 GCA_946598075.1 Artocarpus hirsutus
AAAAGAGCAAAATCTTTTTCATCGCATGATTACGCTCATTTGCATTAGTTAGATTCAAAAGTGATAGACTCTGTGTCATATTATAGTCGCAGTTGACTAATTGAATTGATATTTGACCAATAATCTAAATAGTCGCTGTTAATGCTTTTGTGTTTTGTTTTATTTTATTTTTTATCGGCGATGGATTTGGCTTTGTTATTGTTATTTTAATCGGCTTTTTCCTCTTTTTTTTTTTGGGCGTCGCCGAAGACGAGTCGACAACAGTAGAGCACGAGAGAAAAAGAGAAAAAAAAGTCTCATTAGGACATTGAAAATTATCCTAGAGAAACATGTCTAAATATCTCGGAAGAACACTCGAAAATATCTTAAAGAAACACGTTAAAATGTTTAAGGACGTACAATATGTCCTGTTAAGACATACGATATGTCGTAAAGAGACAAAAATGTGCACTAAATTTTTGACATAACAATTTTTTATAACTTACGGCACCGGCCCAACCGGCGTCTAAATAAGTTCTCGAAATTTTTTGATAGTTATAACTGTTAAAATGAACGCTGGCCCAAATCATTGATGCAATGCCTACTGTTTGTATACTCTTACTTTGTTACCATGGAAAGCTTACTGAATATGCTTTTTCTGCTTGCATATAAAGGAAAGAAGCTTCGTGGAAGCTGCTTTAAAGGCGTTGACTTCCTCCACGTGTCAGTAATCCAAAGAATTCAAATAAGTATAAGTACAGCCTTCCCCACGCACTCAATGTACGCAAAAGATAGAAGAAAACTCAAGCGTACATGTGAGACAAAGTGCTAAAGGGTATTATTGTTTAGTATTTTGTAATTTTTTTAAGCTTCCTTGAGGGCTTTGGTTTTGGTGTATTTTTCTTTTTATGTTATATAAAAAATCAATTTATTTTGCCCATTAATATTGTGTTCGTTGATTGGTATCAAAGAGATTATGTGAGCTCTCTTAAAATTTTGAGTATGTTGGATAGATATAGTTTTAACTGAGCTTTAAAATTAGAAAAGTTTTCTTGAGATTATTCTAAATTTATTTCAAACCAAGCAAGTTTCTTTATGTCGTGAGTAGCTTAGTATTCTACACGTTTATCATCTACGAAAAATCTTGTTTGATATTGCTAAAGTCTTGTCAATACAATTGGTGATCTTCAAGTAATTGGAGGAATCAAAAAACTCTACAACCAAAACTACAATACATGGGTAACATATATGATGTTTTACATTAAAGGGCAAGGCCTTTGGAAGATTGTCTATGGTAGTGAAGATACGCAACGGTGGCAAAAGACACCAACAACACCTTGCACAAATGGAAGATCAAAGCGGGCAAACCATGCTTGCTATTAAGATTACAATAGAGGAACAAATGCTAGAGCACATAAGGAGAGCAGAAAACCAAAGTGATGATGAGTGGGACATCGAAGAGTCATTTGCTATGGAAGAGAAAATGGCACTCATAGTGACAACCACTCGATAGATTGAGTATGAGAATGATTGGATCGTCAACTCTAGACATTCAAATCATATATTAGTGATCAAGATGAGTGACTAAACATGATTGAGTATGAAGAAAGTTCCATTGTGACAACCAATAACTTGAGGTTGCTAATTACCCACATTGGTAAGGCAACTATAGTAGTTCATTATATTCCTAATAAAATACCACTTGATGATGTCTATTATATATCAAGCATGAAGAAAAATATGTCACTAGTAGCACAATTAACTTCATCAAGCCACTATGTTTTGTTTTATCCATGTGATGTAAAAGTGTATTGAGATCTTAAAACATATGGTACACCAATAATGGAAGGACGAAGACTCTAATCTGTCTATGTAATATTATCAAAATCTGCCTATGTAGACAAGAATTGAAAAATTAAGATGGTAGATATGTGGCATGCGAGGTTAGGATATGTTAGCTATCACACACTATATGTAATGATGAAAAAGTTGATGTTTAAGGGTCTCCCTCGACTTGAGGTTCAAGAAAATATAGTTTATGCACGGTGTCTATTCCGCAAGACACATCAGTTACCATATGAAGAATTGAAGTTTTGAATAAAAGGTGCCAATGGAGCTAGTTCACTCCTATGTATTTGGCCATGTCAAGTAGCCATCTATCAGTAGAATGAGGTATATGGTCATGTTCATTGACAACTTCTCAGGATATGTGTGGGGATTCTTTATGAAAGAAAAAACTGAGACATTTATGAAATTTAAAGAGTTTAAAGAAATGGTCAAACCATAAGTCAGTAGAGAAATACAATGCATGCACATAGACAACGGTGAAGAGTATATTTCATATGAGTTCTCTCAATAATTATGAAGCTGTAAAATACGTTATCAATTCATGTGTGCAACACACCACAATAGAATGGATAGTAGAGAGAAAGAATCGACATCTTGTAGAAACATATCGAAGTATGCTTCATGCTAATAGTGTACCTGGTAGATTCAAGGCTATGTGTATGAAGAAAACAATATTGGAAAAATAGTATGCAGCAGAAATTTAAAAAATTTTAATAAGATTATTTACTAAAACACAAGTTTGACATGATATATATATAAATTAACCAGATCTTACTAACCTTATTTGCTGAAGAGCTCCTACGATCGATGTAGAGAAGAACGTTCTAGAAGAGCCTCAACTAACTGATTTTCTTTGCTATTTTTTATCCACGATCGGAGTGCATATGGGCACACCTCGTATAGGTTTTCCCCAATGTCTCTCCTTCCAACTAATTGAGAAATACCCAGAACTACCGTTTGTGATTTGTGAACAATAGCTCTTCGGGGGAGTTTTAGAGACTCACAGTATAGAGTGCTTACTCTTGATTTCTCAACTAATCTAAATTACTGTGAAGCCTCACTCTCTATTTATAGAGGTTGGACCCAGGGGTTAGCCCTTATCAGATAAGGCTTGAAAAATTCAAATTTCAATAAATATATGGTAAAATTGCATAAAAACATGTGATCAGATTATCGTTCGGTCGATAGGTCAAACTAGTAGATCGACTTGTCGAGCTTACTCCATCGACAAGTTGAACTTGAAGATTGGCCTGCCAAACTTACGATAAAAAATCCCTGCAAATCTTTTATTTTTCACCCAAGATTTTTTAGATAAAGCCTCAGTTTTAATTCAAATAACCCAATAGAGAAGTTAACTGATTAAAACAACCATATCTAAATAATCTCTAGGAAAATAAATATTCCAAATAATTCAACAAGTTTATCTTGAATTATTTTTCACAAAATTAATTCAACCGATAAACAGACATGAATTATCTGATCCTATTGAATTTCAGCCAATCTAATAATTTGACATAAGTCATAAATTTGTTGGAAAAGTATGCCATATCATTATAGAATTTATTATAAGCTAGCAAAAGGAACCTGATGGACCTATATAGTTCAAGCTCCTAATAATTATGAAACTCAATATCCCGGATATACATTTCATAATTATCAACTCTAACACTACTCCATTAAAAGCTTAGAGCTGTACTATCAAACTATATAAAATTACAAAGCTTGAATAGATAAGTATCCATAACATATCATAATATATAATATCCCCATAGGATATCCTTTATCGGCTTAAGAATAAATTCTATTTTACCTTTTCGATTATTTTTCTCTTATGTTCCATAATCTCACCATTGGAAAATTTACCATCCAAAGACAGTATACCATTTAGTTACACCTATGTATCCAAATGGTTGAGCGCTTTAATTTTTCAATTACAAGATAACACATATAAGAGGATATTATCGACTCCTAAAGAGGAGCTATGGATTTCGTATCTATGAATAACAAGTCTACGCTATTAAGAGTCATATCTCTAATGTACTAGTATACATACCATCATAAAATATGGATGTCACCTTATAGTATATCAAAAGACATAAGTCAAGACAACGGGCCCACTATTCATCTCAAGATTAAGAATGCAACATATATAATTGTCTAAAGTGAATTGATTTGCTGAGACACAATTATTAATCCAAATCAATTACACTTTATGACCTGATCTAATATATTGTCACCTATGACAATGTACCAATATTTCTATTCGCGGAGTTCACCTCCAATGGCTAAGACAAACCATCTCTCATTAGGGATATAGACAACATAACAATCTTTGCATGAATAAAGTGCCCAACTTTATGCTCTCCATTATGGATCTTATGATTTAGACTGTCATCTTTAGAATCATGTCTTCCATATAATTTGTCAATCATATGCTTGATTCTAAAGGCTTAGATCGATAGTCTTAGACTTTAATTTGCTTATCATATATTCAACAAATATGAACATAAAGAGGACAACAATTTAGTGTATGAATAATAAATAAATTCTTTATTGAGAAAAATGTCTCAAAAAACATATTGCATTTTTGCTCCTTAGGGCATACATGTCTAACAATCTCCCATTTATACTAAGTGAGTAAATATGACAAATCTCGCTTCCCCATAGCTTCCACATGCTTTTCGAAACTCTCGCAGTTAGTGTTTTCATGAATGAATCAGCTAAATTGTCCTTGGATGCGATTTTGCATAAAGCGACATGCCCGCCCTCGACGAAATCCTTTATCACATTATACTTTTGATCAATATACTTACTTGTCTTATGAAATCTTGGTTTCTTAGCATTAGCTATCACTGCATTGTTATCACAATACAACAATACTGCTTTATCTATATCAGAAACTACCTCAAGATCCATAAAGAACTTGTAGAGCAACACTGCTTCTTTCAAAGCATCACTAGCTGCCACATATTCGGCCTCCATAGTTGAATTTGAAGTGCAATATTGCTTGACACTTCTCCAAACAATAGCACCGCTGCCTAGAGTAAATACAAAACCTAAAGTCGATCTTCTCGAATCCAGATAGGATTGAAAATCTAAGTCAGTGTATCCTATAGGTGTTAAATCCTTACCTGAATGCACAAGCGTATACCCTCAAGTCCTTCTTAGGTACTTAAAATTATGCTTGACTACAACTTAGTGGTTTGGTCCTAGTTTCGACTAAAATCGACTTACAATCCTAATCGCATAACTAATATCCAATCATGTGCAAGGAATGCCATACATGAGACTAGCCACTGCAGAAGCATAAGGCACCTTTTTCACATATTCTCTTTCTTCATCAGACTTTGGTGAGTCTTTTTTAGAAAGTGTAATTCTAGACCTAGATGGCTACCCACCTTTCTTGTAATCCTGCATTGCATTCCTTTTGAGAATTTTATCTATGTAGCCCACTTGGGATAAAGCTATCATTCTATTCTTCCTATCCCGAAAGATTTGGATACTAAGAACATAATAAGCTTTACCCATGTCTTTCATGTCAAACTACTTAGTTAATCGTAATTTGATCGTTGACAATGCACCAACATCATTGCCAATGAGAAAAATGTCATCTACATAGAGTAGTAGAAAAACCACATTCCCATCCTTAATGTGTTTGTAAGCACAATGTTAGTCCACATTTTGTGCGAACCTATAAGTCTTAATCACTTGATCAAATCTTATATTCTAAGAACGGGAAGCCTGCTTAGGATCATAAATTGACTTTAGCAGCTTACAAACCTTATTCTTGAACACATCTAGCTACACCATATATATGAACTCATCAAGATAGCCATTTAGAAAAGCTGCCTTAACATCTATCTATCAAATCTCGCAATCGAGAGCGATAGCTATGGATAAGAGAATACAGATGGACTTAAGCAGGGGCTACAGATGTAAAGGTTTTCTCATAATTGATTCCTTCTTTTTACGTATATCCCTTACCTACCAACCTAGCTTTATAGGTTTCAACTTTTTCATTCACTCTTTTTCTCTTATAGATCCACTTACACCCTATGGGTTCTACCCCTTCGGGAAGATTGACAAGTTCCCAGACCCGATTAGTCTCCATAGACTTCATCTTTATGTTCATGGCCTCTGTCCAGAGTTTCAAATCAACATCCACCATAGACCTTTTGTAAGTGTAAGGATCCCTGTCATGTTCATCCGGTTCCAAGAAGACCTCACCGTTGAATATATACCTCTTGGGTTGACGCATGATCCTCCCACTACGTTGAAGCCCCTTAGGTTGTTGTTTGATTGGTTTTTCTACACTGATTGGAGCGATTTCATTTGAAACCCCTGGAGTGAGTGAATCACTCGCTAACTCCTCAAGCACCACTTTGTTTCAAGGCTTAAAGTCAACCATGTAACTTTCCTCAAGGAATGTTGCATTAGTTAAAACCATGACTTTATTTTCCTTTAGGTTATATAAAAAGCCCCCTGTAGTCCCTTTTGGATATCCCACAAACACACAAACTTTCAAATGTGCTTCCAGCTTATTCGCTCCCTTAAACAGTTCATAGACCGGACATCCCCATATATGAATATGGTTTAAGGATGTCTTTTTTCCCCATCCACAACTCGTAAGGAGTTTTAGGAACCAATTTTGAAGGCATATTGTTCAAAAGATAATATGTGGTTTATAGTGCATATCCCCAAAAGGACAAAGCAATGATGAATAACTCATCATAGGCCTAACTATTGGAAAAAAGTACGCAGTAGAATTTTAAAATTTTTTATACTAGAGTATTCTCCAAAACACAAGTTTGACATGTTATATGCATAAATTAACTAGATCTTACTAACCTTGTAAATGCCGAAAAGCTTCTGCAATCAGTGAAAATAATTAACGTTCTAGAAGGACCTCAACTAACTGGCCTTTTTTGCTATTTTTAATCCATGACCGGAGTGCGTGTGGGTGCACATCGTTCAGCCTTTCCCCAGTGACTTTCCTTCCAAACAATTGAGAAAACCCAAAGCTATAGTTTGTGATTTGTGAGCAAGAGCTCTCCGGGCGTTTCAAAGTCTCACTAGTAGAGTCTCACTCTTAATCTCTTAATTGATCTGAATAATAATGAGACCCACTCCCCTTTTATAGATGTTGGGCCTAAGGGTCACTCCTTATCAGATAAGGCCTTAAAAATTCAAATCAGAATCAAATCAAGATCAATATCTGATAAAATCTATGTGAAAATGCATGATCTTTGTATCGCACAGTCGGTGGACTAAACTAGCAATCGGCCTACTGAACTTACACCATCGGTAGGCCGAACTTAAAGATCGGCCTGTCAAACCTCTGATAAAAAGATCCCTGCAAATCTTTATTTCCTACCTAAGATTCTTGGGATAGAGCCTCAGTTTTAATTCAAATAACCTAATAGATAAGTTATCTGATTAAAACAGTTATATCTAGATAATCTTTAGGAAAATAAATATTCTTGATAATTCAACAAGTTTATCTTGAATTAATTTATTCAAATTAATCCAACCGATAAACATACATGAATTATCTGATCTTGATAATTCAACAAGTTTATCTTGAATTAAATTTTTACAAAATTAATTCAACCGATAAACAGACATAAATTATCTAATTCTATAGAATTTCAGCTAATATGATAATTTAACACAAGTCACCAATTATTGGAAAAGCATGCCGTATCGTTACAGGATTTTTATGAGCTAGGAAAAGGGACTTGACGGACCTATATAGTTTAAGTTCCTGATATTTATAAAACCTAATATCCTAGATATATATTTCATAATTATAAACTCTAATGCTACTCTACTAAAAAGAGCTGCACTCTCAAACTATATAGAATTACGAAGCCCATATAGCCAAGTCTCTATGACATATCATAATGTATCGTATCCTCATAAGATTATCCATAATCGGCTTAAGGATAAGTTCTATCTTACCTTCCTGATTATTTTTATCTTACGTTTCATTATCTCACCATCGAAAAACTTACCATACAAAGATAGTATACCATTTGGTTACACCTATGTATCCAAATGGTTGAGCACTCTAGTTTTTCAATTACAGGATAACGCATATAAGAGGATATCACTACTCCTAAAGAGGAGCTATGGATTCTGTATCTATAAATAACAAGTCTACACTATCAAGGGTCATGCCTCCAACGTACCAGCATGCATACTACTATAAAACGTGGATGTCACCCTTTGTACATCAAAAGACACAAGCCAAGACAACAGGCCCACTATTCATCTTAGGATTAAGATACGACACAAATGATTGTCTAAAGTGAATTGATTTGTCGAGACAAAATTATTAATCCAAATCAATACACTTTATCTCTCAATCCAACACATCATCACCTATGACAATGCACCAATGTTTCTATTCAAAGAGTCCGCCTTCGATGGCCAAGACAAACCATCTCTTGATAAAGATATAGACAACATAACAATCTTTGTATGAATAAAGCGCCCAAATTTATTCCCTCGATTGCGGATCTTATAATTTAGACCATCACCTTAAGTATCATGTCTTCCTCATAATCTGCCCATCACATGCCCAATTCTTAAAGGATTGACTAACAGTCTTAGACTTTTGTTTGCTTAATATACATTCAACAAATATGAATGTAAAGAGGACAAGATTTGGTATATAAATAATAAATAAATTCTTTATCGATAAAAATGTCTCCAAAAGCATATTATATTTTTACTTCTTAGGGCATTCACGTCTAACACTACCCATGTCCAACAAAGTCCTATTCATTCTCTCAGCCACACCATTCTACTGCGGAGTGCTTGACGCAATCAAATAGGAGTAAATCTCATTCTCTAATAAATGTCCTAAGAACTCATCAAAAAGGTATTCACTACCTCGATTGGATCAAAGTGCCATTATGGTTCTATCCAATTGCTTCTCCACTTCAACCCAAAAGTCCCTGAACTTGTTGTAAGTTTTGCTTTTGTGATGTATTAGGTATACATACCCATACCTTGAGTAATTATAAATAAATGTGACAAAATACTCATACCCTCTTTGTGCTTAGATGTTCATAGGTTTGCAAATATCACTATACACAAGTTCTAGAACCTCTTTGGCCCTATTGCCCTTAGACCCAAATGGTCTTTTGGTCATTTTATCCTCCAAATAAGATTCACATTGTGGTATAGATTCCACCTTTAAGTAACTTAAAGGTCCATCCCTTACCAACCTTTGAATCTTATTTAGGTTAATATGACTTAGTCACAAATGCTAAAGATAAGTCTTATTAGAGTGAGAAGTTTTAAGTCTTTTAGAGTTATTATCATTAACCTTAGTGTTCAGTAGTAAGTTCATATTAGGTTTGATAAAATATAGATTATTTTGCATCCATCCATTACAGTTAAAAGACTTGTTTTTACGAATTACCACTTTATTATTAAAAGAAACTATATAAGAGTCTTTAAATAAACAAGCTACAGAAATTAAATTCCTTTTCAATTTAGGAATATAAAAATAATCTCGCAAAATTAAACTCCTATAATTATCAAAATAAATATGGACATCTCCCACTGCTTTAGCCAACACTAAAGGTCCATTGCCCATCCGAAGCGTGAAGTCTTTATGTAGCAGACTTCTCGTTTCTTTAAACCCCTGTAAAGAAACACAAACATGATTAGTTGCTCTGGAATCTATGACCCAAGTGTCACTAGATTCCTCAACCAAACAAGTTTCAACAACCAGAAGATCACACCTACCTTATTGGGAAAGAAAGTCTTTGTAATTCTTCTTGATGTGCCCGACATTCACATAAAAAAAGCACGTGAGCTTCTTTAGGTTCTTTTTTTTTTCTTCTTCTTGTTCTTGCCATTTGCAGGAATAGAAGACTTCCTATTCTTAGCCCATTGCTTCTTTCTATTCCCAGGGTTGGGATTCAAACTAGAGGCAGCCACCAAGTTGGCCTCACCACCAGCAGGAGTTTCCTTGATCAGTTTTTTGAACTGCTTTAATTGCTTCATTAACTTAGTCAAGATCATATCCCTTCTGTTGCTAAATTAAATGAAGCTCTAAAAGGGATAAACTCTTTAGATAGAGTCTCAAAGACTATTGTCATTTATGGTTTAGCATCAATATCACTTTGATGACACTTACAAAATGCACTTTTCTTAATGTTAAAATCAACTATTTTGCATTACTATTTCTCGTAATAACTCCTTATTTATAGAAATTTAGTGATAAATAGTGTTTTTAGTGTCTTAGTGTGAAAATGTATTTAAAAACGTGTTTTTAATGTGTTTTTAATATTTTCATTAACTTTTAGAGTCGTTTTGGTACATTACATATGTGCTTAAACTATTAATAATTAAAACCATAAAAATTATATTGTGTGATTTTATTCTAAGTCTTAATGTGTTTGATACTATGTTTTAAGTTAGTAAATATTTTTATTATATTTTTAGTAATTTCTAAATATATTTCCTTGTTTTAAAGATCATATCTGAATCAAACCAAAAAGGACTGAAAATTTTAGAAGTTTGTAATTAATTTTGTGTGTTTCAATGTAAAATAAATATTTTTAATAATTTTTTTGTTTGTAAAATAATTAATTTTAGTGTGTTTGTGAAATTTAGATTTGAAATTTAGAGGAAAAATGGAGCAAAATGGCACCAAAATGGGCAAAAATGGAACATTAAATGCATCAACAAAATCCGAATTCATCTAGAAGCAGACACGTGGTGTTAGGAGAGCCATCAAATGTGCTGCAAATTCAATCTTAGCCGTTCAACCTCTGCGTGTGTTAGCTCATGTCAGGCCACGCGTCACTCTCACAGCATGTGTCAGCACTGACAAGTGTTAAGTGGGCCCCACGTATTTAGAACCCTGTCCAATCAGTTGCGACTGTGTTCACAGGTTTTTGCCTTCCTAGCCATGGGATGTGAATACTGAGACTCCATTAATGGCTACCATTTGTGGTCCCACGAGCCCATTTTCCTTCAAGATTCTCGATCGTTTGATCGCAATTTCAACGGTGAGGATTGCGTTTGTTTCTATGCCTCTAGGCGTCATGATGTAGACAATCTCAAGTTTGGATTTGCACACTCTTGACCCAAGAATGCCATTGAAAAAGAGACAAGCTTTTGAAAAAAATGCCAGATTCTTGTTAAAATGTTCAATGATGCTACAGTGAGAATCGTTTCAAAATTTGTAAACAGTAGGCAAACTTTGCCTATAAATACCAAGGCATTAGCTTGGTTTTGGAGAGACCCTCCTCACAATGTAAGACACTGCTACTTAAATAGTTAGGTTTTCATATTTTAGTTTTTATTTCAGTTTTTCATCTAGTTTCTTGTAAAATATTTCTCAGTTTATGTTGTAAAAATTATGTTCAATAATATCTGTAGTATTTTATTAATTATGTTTTTCTAATTTCCTTTTTAGCTAAGGGGAGAGGGGGAAATTCTAGCAAAATTACCTTAAATATTTTTTTTTTAGTTTTCTAAGTAGTTGTAATGCTAAAATATTTTCTTAGAAAACTTAGGATTTCAATATTTTCTTAGCTAGAACTCTGCCAAAATTATGGTTTTGATTTATCAATGATATAGACTGGCACGGATAATGCTTGAGAGAACCTTGATTAGTTGTAGATAGAGAATAGCTTGGCAAATGCTTAACTTATTATCTTGGTTGTTGTTTTAGTTAAGTTATGTTGAAATGTTGCCTATTTATTAAGTTGTGTTTTTGCTGCATTATAGACATGAAATGGAACAATAAATGCTTGGAAACTCATGATTTATTGTCGACAAAGGATGTCATAGTTTATTCTTAGGCAAACTAATAAATAAAAAGAAAAACTAAAATATATTTAAGATAATTGCCAGAACGGAACCTTTAAACCTCAGCCCTATTATTATTGCTGTTTTACTTCTTTAAATTGTCGTTGTTATTGTTGTTACTTTACTTAAGTTACTTGCACTTGTTTTTAAAATTCCATTTTAATTTTGTCTGCATTTCTTGTTATTAAAGTTCTAAATTGTCAAAATCAAAGAATGAAAAATGTTGTAAAAATGTGTAAATATTATAAATATACTCTGTGAATAATAAATATTAATCCTCATGTTTTTCAGCTTAAATAAAAAGAAAAAGTTAATATAATATATGTACTAGAACTAAATAAAATCCTTCTCTATGGGTTCGACCTCGGATTCGTCGAGTAAGTATTACATGAGATAACCTTATACTTGGAGTTATTTTAGAGTGCGTTAATAGATGCGAGATCAAGTTTTTGGCACCTTCGTTGGGGAACGGTATTGCTTTTAATGTAGTATATTATTGTATAATATATTTTCTTTTTCTTTTTCTTTTCTATAACACTAGCTTTTCTTTTTTCTTTTTGTTTTATTTGTTTTCTTTTGTTAATATTTTTAGTTTTGTAGGAGTTAAGTGCTGTTTACGTAGAAATCTGCATGCGTTTTCTGTAAGTTACTATTTATGTAATAGTAGTTACTATTTATGTCACTATTTTATTATTCGTTAAAAAAATTCAAAAAAAATAAAAAAATCCTCAAAATCTTAAAAATTTTATTTTCTTTCCTAAAAATCATAAAAATTTTATTTTCTTTCCTTTCTTTTGTAAAAAATTTATTTTTCTAGTTTTAGGTTTATTTTTAGGTTTTTGCCTTAGAAATAAAACTTTAAAAAATTTTAGATTAGGTTTTCCATAATACTTAATAAGTAAATTGTGTTTTTGTGAAAAGTATTTTTGAGAAAGTTCTGTTCGAGGGCTGGTACTGGTTTGGAATTCTTTCCCATATCTAGTTAACTTTTGGAGATTCTCTCAACACTAGTCATTCTAGGAACATTGTTCTGACAAGGAGATTAGTTTTTAAGGAGCCTTTGTACCACCAATCTTTCTTGGGGACATTCTTGAAAAATACAATTCTCAAATTCTACAAAATCAATAAGGCAAATACCTTTCATTTACTACTTTATTCTCCCTGAGTAAAGAAAAGTTTAGTATTTGTCTATAAAATTTTGTAAATATTTATAGGTTAATTAGGAAAAGTTTAGAACCACCTTTAGTTTTTGTTGTGTCTTCAAATTCACTAAAAATGGCTGATGATGAAAGTGTTCATAATAAAAACATTGGTAATCAATAAATCATCAATCATGTTGTTCGTTCAATGAGAGATTATTTGCAACCACCTCGTGAATCCACTCCATCATGTTTGGTTTTTCCTTTCAATGCCCATCATTTTATGTTTAAACTTGAAATGATTAACTTGCTGCCTAATTTTCATGGCTTAGAATCTGAATATCCATATCTACACCTTAGAGAGTTTGAAGATGTTTGTGCTACCTTCACTGAACAAAATGTTTCGAATGAAATTGTTAAGCTTAAGCTTTTTCCTTTTTCTTCAAAAAACAAAGCTAAAACTTGGCTTACATCTTTAAAACCTTGGTCAATAGGTACATGCCAAGAAATGCAAAATGAGTTTCTGAAAAAATTCTTTCCAACTCATAAAACCAATGCTTTTAAGAAACAAATTCAAAATTTTTTCCAAAATGTTAAGGAAGTTTATTTTCAATGCTAGGAATGATTAAGGATTTCTTACATTCTTGCCCACATCATAGTTTTGGAAAATGGTGTTACATTAGTTCCTTTTATGAAGGTTTTAACTCCTGAAACCCATCAATTTGTTGAAACAATGTGTAATGGAGAATACCTTGATAAAGAACTTGATGAAGAGTTAGATTTTCTTGATAATTTGGCTGATAACTCCCAATATTGGCAACACAATGATGCTAAAGGCTCAATTAGATCTAATCTTGCTAATGCTCAAAGAGTTGTCCATCAACTTAGTCAAGAAAATGATCTAAATGTTAGGATTGTATGTTTGGCTAAAAAATTGAAGCTATGGAATGTAGGAATGTCCAAGAACCCAAAATTGAAATTTGTGTAGTGTTTGCCAAACTCTAGGACACTTAAATTATGAATGCCCAATTTTTAAGGAAAGTCTCATGAATAGGTGAATTACAAAAATCAATTGGACCTAGTGAGAAAGCCATTTCCATCCCCACATTCTAACACATACAATTCACAATGGAGAAACCATCCCAATTTCAATTGGAGAAATGATCAACCACAACAGCAATTTTAACCACCGCTTCCACTACCAAATTCTCAAGGTCGTCCACCATTTCCATAACAATCTCAAAATCCATAATTTTCATCAAATTCTCAAAATTTTCAAAGGCCTCTACAAAATTTTTTTGAAAGTCTTCAATCTCGAGTCAAAACTCTTGGAGACACTTTGAAATCTTTCATTCAAGCTCAAAAATCATTCATTCAAAAATAGGAAGTTCATAGCACTCGCACTTCTCAAGACATTCATGAAATTAAAGAGTCCATTTCTAAACTCACTTCTTCCCTTCGCATTCAAGAAAAAGGCAAATTTCTTGCTCAACCTGTACATTATCTATCTGCAAATGAAGTTGCCTCTTTTAGTTCACAATCAAAACAAGAAACTATTAATTTTGTCACAACTCTTCGAAGTTGAAAGGCTGCTGATAAAACTAATCTTTCAAAAGATCAGAAGGTTAATTCAACTTTGAAAAGTGATAATAAAATTAATAGTAATGAGGAAAATTCTGAAAAAGACAAGAGCGTTTCAAAAGAGAAATTTGTTCCAAAGGTCCCATTTCCTCAAGTTTTGCTTTCAAAAAAGAAGTCTAACAAAAATGCTAAAATTTTTGAACTTTTCAAACAAGTCAAAATTAACATTCCACTTCTAGATGCAATCAAACAAGTACCATCTTATGCTAAATATTTGAAAGACTATTGTACAATTAAAAGAAAGCATAATGTGACTAAAACTACATTTTTAATTGAGAATGTTAGTTCCATCATTTAACATGATTCATCATTGAAATACAAAGATCCTAGTTGTCCCACAATTTCTAGTATCATAGGAAATACTCAAATTGAACATGCTTTGTTAGACCTTGGTACTAGTGTCAACCTTTTACCTTATTTTGTCTATCAGCAACTAGGTTTAGGTGAACTTAAGTTAACATCTGTTACACTTCAATTAGCTAATCATTTTGTAAAAATTTTGAAAGTGTTGTTGAGGATGTGTTAGCTCAAATTGATAAATTTTACTACCAAGTAGATTTTATTTTTTTGGTTACACAACTTGTTGCAAATTCAAATGTCCAAATTCCTATCATTTTAGGTCGTTCATTTCTTGCAACTTCTAATGTTTTGATTAATTGTAAAAATGGAATACTACAATTGTCTTTTGGGGATATGATTTCAAAATTCAATGTTTTTAACATGGCACAATCACCCTCTAGAAAGTGCGAAGTGATTTTTGTTGAGAGTAATACTTCTGGAACGTTTGTTGATCCTTTGATTGATTTGGTTAATTCTTTTGATTCAAATGTTCCACCTAAAGTTGATAACCATCTTGTGAATGTTTATGTTGATCAAGCTCTTGAAGCTAAAAATTCAAGTTTTGAACCTAAATGTGAAAATGAAGTTTTTGATGAAGAACCCAAGGATGAGGTGATGGGTGACACTATGGATGATCTCATGTATGATCTCATGGATGAAGAAGAATTTTAGCAAAGATTCTTTACAGCAGCTAGCAACTTAACTTTTTGGGAGTGTTATCTTTTGTGAAGGTTCAAATCAACTCTTCCAACAGTTATCAACATTGACGATTCTGATTTTGAAACTAAAACTATAGTTATAGATTAATGTTTGTCTTGTTTTTATGTTTTTGTTTTGGTGTGTTGTATCTTTAATTTCTTTGTTTTTCCTAAAAATCAAAAAAATAATTTCAAAAATTCATTAAAGTGGTAGAAATTATGCAGGTTATAATCAACATGATTAGTTGGTTTTTTGTATCAACAGCCTCTAGAAACGCATTTTAATGAAATGATTTTCAATGAATTTTTCTGAATTTTAGATTTTTGCAAATAATAAAAAACACATAAAAATTCAAAAAATTCAAAAACACAAAAATATTTTCATTTCTTTAGTAATCTGTTAGGTTACTTTTTTTTAGCCCATTTTAGTTTAGCCCATTATTGTTATATAAAATGTTGCATGTGTTTGTACAGTCTTTCCTGTGTCTAAACAGTAATTCACCCTTTGTCTATAAAATTTGTTACTATGCATCTAAGCTCAAAAATCTTTGTTCTTTCTCTTGCTAAATTTCTCATTGTCTCTCTAACTTTTGAATTCTCTCTATCTTCTCTCTAAAATTCCCACAAATTTCCCAAAACTCTTTCAAAGTTTTTCAATCTTTCAAACACTTTTTTGAGAAAATCTTCAATATCCTTTTTGAGAAAATCTTCAATATCCTTTTCTTCTGCTAAAATCCTTGTTAAAGCTTTCAATTCACTTTCAAGAATCTCATATTTTCTCTTTTTAATCATGGATCCAAAATATGAGCACTTAAAGAAATATTATCCTTCACTTTCTTAAAGAGAAATAACAAAAAAGTATAAAACTAGAGTAATTCATCTTTAGGTACTTTCACATTTTAAACTTCCTACTAATGTCAAGGTGTACATAGAAGGTCTTATTCATCCAAGTAATGTAAACAATATAGGTTTGCCTGGAAAAAAAGAAGAGCTCATCGTGTAGAATCAAAATGACATAAATGTTCTTGTCAAATTTGTTCTAGTAAATGTCCTTCACCTGGTCTTATATCTAGAAATAGAGAAGATTAAATTTAGCTTTGTAAAAATGGTCTTAGGAATGAGAACTTAGATGATCTCTGAGCTTCCCTTGAGTCACATCTAAGTGGATACGTTTGTGGGGCTATGAAACAACTCTGGCCTTAATTTTATGCAAAGAAGGAACATCTTAGGAATTTGACATTAAATGACCCAACTGTTCAGTTTGCGAGAATGTTAGATGGAAAGCAGACTCAAGATCCTTCTACTTTAGAACAAGACCTTTAAGGTATTCTTCTTTGTTTTCTTTGTGTGTTTTTCTTTAAAAAAATTAAAAAAAAATGTTGAAAATTTATTTGAGATTTGATCTTGGTTTTAATGAAAAATCATTAGAACGACTGAGTGACAAAATTTCTAGAAATGTGTTCTACTAAACATAAGTTTTCTTTAACTCATTCTTGAATAAAATTTCATCAACAAAAAGATTTTTGTTTTTTGTGATTTTTACAATAGCTGTTTGATGATTGTGATTATACTGTTTATCTTTTAATAATAATATTTTGACTTTTCTTATTTTGTCAGATGCATAATTTTCTTCGGTAGGTATATTGTGTATCGTGTAAGATAAGCTTTGCCTCGATTTTTAAAATTTAGTCCCATTTGTCAAAAGTTGTATAATATTGTCCCGTTTGTCAAAAGTTAAATAGTTTTGTCAGGAAAAATTTTTCAAAAAGTTCTATAGTTGTGTCATATTTATCTATCTATCCTTATTTGTTATCACGACTGTCTTTACCTAATTTTACCCAAAGTTTTCTTTAGGTGTGTATAAAATCCCTTTAGTTCTTAAGTTTTTCTCAAAGCAGATTTGTAAGATAGAGTTAGGCAAAAAACAAAAAAAGAGTCTTAGTCTTAGTCTTAGTAATAATTATGGAGTCTTTGTCCAAAAAAAGAGTCTTAGTATTCATTATGGAGTCTTTGTCCCAATCATCTTTAAAGTTTAAAAATATTTGTGTGTTTTGTAGTTCTAAATCAGGAAAGGATGCCGATTACTTAGAAGCTGCATTTCATTTAGGTGATGTCTTGGCTAAGAAAAAGATAAATATTGCCTATGGAAGAGGTAGTTTAGGTTTAATAGGTACTGTTGTTACTAGAAGTCATTTTGGAGGTACTAGAGCTTTAAGTATCATTCCAGGTTTCCTTTCTCAAAGTCGTTTGTGTGGTCCTACTATTGGTGTTGACAAAATAGTCACAGGTATCCCTAAGTGAATAAGAGACATGGAGTTTGCTTTTGATGCTTTTATTATTTTACCTGGAGGTTTAGGAACTCTAGAAGAACTTTTTGCCATTACTAGTTGGAAATTGTTAGGACTACACTTTAAACCTATTGGTTTGTTAAATATAAATGATTACTTTGATAGTTTGCTTAGTTTTTTAGCTTATGTTGTGGAACAAAGGTTTCTTGAGGAGTCAGTAAGAAAGATTTTTATCTCTGCCCCTATTGTGGAAGAATTGCTCAAAAAAATGCAAGTCATTGATCTTGAGGCAGACACAGCAACTTCAAAGTTCTATGGAAAGTGAAAATGAGATTTGGATCTTTCTCTCTAAACTCTATCTCTTTTAGTTTTACCTATAGCATTATTGTCTATGTCTTTGTTTTTGTTTTTGTTTTTTGTTTTGAATAACCACTCTTGTAAATATATGTTGTTACTCTTCCTACTTAACCTTGTTAAACATTAGGGATATTGTTCAATTTAGGTTGGGAGTGAAGGGGTTGTGTCAAAATTTTTTTTTGTGATTGAATCTGGTACTAGTTTTAAAATCCAATTTAAAAAAAACTTTAAAAATAAAAAGGTGTGCTATTTGTAAAACTTTAGGATTCATGTGTTCCTAGGTCAAGAAGGCTGAGTGAAGGATTTGTCTTGAAACGCGTCTCGATAATTGTCCAAAAATGAAGTCCTTTGTGTTTGTAAATTCTCATTTTTACATATTTCTTTCCTAGCATGCAACTTTGAAGATGGTTGAGGTAAGGCTTAATATTCTTAAAACGCATCTTCACCTTGGTAGAAAAAGCTAAGTAAAAGAGTGACTAGCATTCTTGAAACATATTTCTACATGATTGTAAAAACTATGTGTTTGCATTGTATCTGATTGTTAAAAAAAATTAAAAAAAACTCAAAAAATAAAAATTTAAAAAATTTAAAAAACCTAAAAATATTTTGTAATATATGTAAGTATTTTTGTTTTTCAGTGATTTACCTCATGTTCGATGACGATATCAAGGTTATAGCATTTTTATGACTTAAGGTAAACTTTAAATATTATTTAAGTTTATGTTAGCTTCTTTAGTCTACCTTATATTTAGGTCAAAATTTTCCCAAAATTTGAACACTTAGGCATGCACTATGATTTGTTACCTTAATTTAGAGATTGTTTATGTTAATATAATTTAGTTTATTTAATAAAATCTTATAACTTGTTTAAATCCCTTTTGAGGCGAAATCCTAAATAACATTAAGTTATAGATATAATTTAGGCTATCTTTGGAATGTTTGAACCTTTCAAGCTTACCTAAATATATTTTATATCCCTAGTTACCCCGTTGTGCTTAATGTTCTATTTTCTTTGTCACCCACATATTTAGCCTAGCCTTTTTTGTAAATTCATGATCCTTTTTTTTTTACCTTTCACTCGAAGGCATTTGTTCTTTCAAGTGTAATCAGGTTTATGCCAATATTATTGTAGGTTGGGATAGGTTAAGAATCTTTGATACATCAATAAAGTATGTAATTTCATTTGTTGGGTTATGTTGTCTTTAAAAAAATAATAAAAAAATAAAAAAGAAGAAAACTGAAGAAAAAAAGAAAAAAAAAGAAAGTTAAATAAAAAGTGGTTGACAAAGGAAATTTCATTTTGAGTTTGGGATTGTAAACTTTAGGAATTAGATTGTACATTTTAAAGGTTTGGAATTTTCGTAAGTGTCTTATGGGTGAACTAAGCCTTAAATATATCTTTCATCCTACCTGTTTACCTAAACCTTACATTACAAGCTGAATAGAGTCCTAAAGGTCTTTAACAAAGTGTTATTCTACATTAGTGGAGAGAGGGGTGAAAAACAAACTTATAAGAATTTATTTAAATAAATTAGGTTATATAAATGTAAATTTATTTGATTAATATGCATTGATTAGTAAAAGAAATTCACACACACAATGGAAAATTCATCTTAAATATCTTACATACCCTAGAAATAAATCATAAATTAACTAATATTTACATTTTTACTTTGAGGCATGAAAATGAGATATTCCCTGAGGAAAATTAGCAAGGAATCACTAGCTTTTCAAAAATCAAAACTTTTTGTTTGTTTTAAGTTTTATCACTTTCATTACTTAGGACTAGCAATAAGCTAGTTGGGGAGTGTGATTAGACTTAGAAAATGCACTTTTCTTAAAGTTAAAATCAAATATTTTGCATTAATGTTTCTCGTAAAACTTCTTATTTATAGCAATTTAGTGATAAATAGTGTTTTTAGTGTCTTAGTGTGAAAATGTGTTTAAAAACGTGTTTTTAATGTGTTTTTTATGTTTAATAATATTTTTAGTAATTTTTAGAGTCGTTTTGGTGTGCTAAATATGTGCTTAAACTATAAATAATTAAAACCATAAAAATAATGTTGTGTGATTTTATTTTGAGTCTTAATATATTTGATAGTGTGTTTTAAGTTAGTAATATGTTTTATTATATTTTTAGTAATTTCCAAATATATTTCCCTGTCTTAAAAATATATCTAAACCAAACAGAAAAGAACTAAAAATTTTAGAAGTTTGTAATTAGTTTTGTATGTTTTAATGTAAAATAAATATTTTTAATAATTATTTTGTTTGTAAAATTATTAATTTTAGTGTGTTTGTGAAATTTAGATTTGAAATTTGGAGAAAAAAAGGAGCAAAACAGCACCAAAACGGGCAAAAACCGGACATCAAATGCATCAAAAACTCAACAAATTTTGAATTCATCTAGAAGTGGACACGTGGTGTTAAGAGAGCTGTTGGATGCGCTACAAATTCAATTTTAGCTGTTCAACCTCTGTGTGCATTAGGCCACACGCCACTTTCATTATGCGCGTCAACACTGACGCATGTCAGGTGGGCCCCATGTATTCAGAACCCTGTCCAATATGCTATGACCATGTTCACGGGTTTTCACCTTCCTAGCCATGGCATGTGAATGCTGAGACTCCATCAACGACTACCATTTATGGTCCCATGGGCCCATTTTCCTTCAAGATTCCTGACCGTCTAATTGCAATTTCAATGGTGAGGATTGCATCCGTTTCCGTGCCTTCAGGTGTCGTGACGTAGACAATCTCAAGTTTGGATTTGCACACTCTTTGACCCGAGAATGGCATTGACAAAGAGACAAGCTTTTGAAAAAAATGCCAAATTCTTGTTGAAATGTTCAATGATACTATAGTGAGAAACGTTTAAAAATTTGTAAACAGTAGGCAAACTTTGCCTATAAATACCGAGGCATCAGTCTGGCTTTGGAGAGAGCCCCCATCGTAGTGTAAGACACAGCTACTTAAATAGTTAGTTTTTATTTTAGTTTTTAGTCTAGTTTCTTCTCAAATATTTCCTAGTTTATGTTGTAAAAATTATGTTCAATAATATCTATAGTGTTTTATTAATAATGTTTTTCTAAATTCCTCTTTAGCTGAGGGGAGAAGGGGAAATTCTGGCAAAATTAGCTTAAATATTTTTGGTTTTTCTTAGTTTTCTAAGCAGTTGTAATGCCAAAATATTTTCTTAGAAAACTTAGGATTTCAATATTTTCTTAGCTAGAACTTTGCGAAAATTACAATTTTGATTTATCGATGACATAGATTGGCAAGGATAATGCTTGAGAGAACCTTGATTAGTTGTAAATAGAGAATGGCTCGGTAAATGCTTAACTTATTCTCTTGGTTGTTATTTTAGTTAAGTTATGTTGAAATGCTACCTATTTATTAAGTTGTGTTTTTGTTGCATTATAGACATGGAATGGCACAGTAAAAGCTTCGTAACTCTTGATTTATTGTCGACATGGGATGGCATAGTGTATTGTTAAGCCAACTAATAAATAAAAAGAAAAACTAAAATATATTTACGATAATTGCTAGAACGAAACTTTTAAAGCGCAACCTTGTTATTGTTGCTATTTTACTTCTTTAAATTGTCATTGTTATTGTTGTTACTTTGCTTAAGTTTCTTGCACTTGTTGTTAAAATTCCATTTTAATTTTGTCTACATTTCTTGTTATTAAAGTTCTAAATTGTTGAAATCAAAGTATGAAAAATATTGTAAAAATATGTAAATATTGTAAATATACTCTGTGAATAATAAATATTAATCCTCATATTTTTCATCTTAAATAAAAAGAAAAAGTTAATATAATATATGTATTGGAACTGAATAAAATCCTTCTCTATGGGTTCGACCTCAGATTCACCGAGTAAGTATTACTTGAGACAACCTTATACTTTGGGTTATTTTAGAGTGCGTTAACAGACATGAGATCATAGCCCTCTTAGTTTGAGACTTAGCGAGGTAACCCATGACCAACATCATATGCTCCTTTACAGATGTCCTAGGTCTATGTTTGTAGTTTAGAAGTTTCTGAAGAGCCCTTTGCCGCTTTATTAAGGCTTAGCCTCTAAATATGTCCTCAAGATTATCCAAGATAGGCTTTGTAGTATTATAATCTTCATGTAGCATATAGCACGTTATTCATGTTGGCCATAACACAACAGCGGACCTAATCATGAGCATCCTTCTAGTGATCATACGCTTAGATTTCCTCATTATTGGAATCTCTTGTAGGCTCAGGTGGACATGGATTTGTTAGTACAAATTTCTGTTTCTCAAAGGACAGGTCGATATTTAGGTTCCGTTTTCACTCATTAAAATTCTCACTGATTAATTGGTTTTTGTCAAGTATCGATGATAAAGCATTTTTAGACATTTTTTTATCAACAGTAAAGAATCATATACCAAATATAAGCAAACATACCATAATGATTTAGTAAGATAACACAATTATGTAAAACATACAATGTGTTTATTTATCGAAACCTTGAAAATATTACAACCTTGCAACAATAATTCTCAACTCAAAATTCAACAAGCCGCCTAAGGGAGACTTGCCAAATTCAATTAGGACTATACATTCCCTCCTAATTAATATATGCCATCCAGGACCTGTATGATCCAACATATATTAATTATGTTTTCTTTAGCCATTAATTTTATTAACAGAGCTCCTAGGAGAGGTTAATAATAAAATTAACATAAATGTATAACCATTGCTTTAATATTTTATCGATGATTTATAAGGGGTGTGTAATGACAAATCATGCTAAAATACCTTATCCTCTCAGAGATCCAACCTAGTACATGCTGAAGTCCCTTCTTAGGGGTCGAAACCACCATGTGCTACCTATGGACCAACGATGGAGGCCGTAGGTCCTCTATTTGAAAACCTTCTCCCACTCAATCTTTTGAAATCAAGGTTTTATTTTAAAAACATGCATGAATAATTTTTAATGAGTGGCACTCCCTATTCTATGTGACATGTTATCAACATACATGGCAAATCATATTACAATATAGACAAGCAAAGCAATCATGCAAAGCCACAAACAAAATAATAATAAATAGCCGTAATATTATGATTCTACCTTAGAGATAAGAAAATAAAGATTACAAGAGATAAATCAAAACATATTATTGATTTTTCATTCTTGAATCTTCAAATTGTATCCTTCTTCATGTATTATCCATCATCAAATACTCCATATTTCTAGTCATTCCAAATTTGTTGTTTCTTAGAATTGTCTCAAAATAAAATCAAAACTGCACCTAAAAACACACATTTTTTGAAAAACCATAGCTCTCTACCGCATGTCGATATGTGTAATTGGCCTGCCAGTCATGACCCTTTGGCCTACTGAACCGCACAGTGTGGCCCACCAGTCATGACAGATCAGCTTGTTGAACTTGAAAGGTTGGCTTGCCACCAAAATCGTTAGAATTCTGCTCCACGGATGGCCTGTTGATCCTAGAGGTTCAACCTGCTGGTCTGAGGCCATTGACCTACTGAACATAAGGGTTAGGCCTACGACCAAGCTGAATTCACGTGTTCCAGAAAATAAACTTATTATGCAAATTTCAATCTTATTTTCAACAATTCAAAAATATAAAAATTAGAGACTCAGGAAATACCTGTGGAACGCTATCATCCATTTTCTAGATTCATCTTATAGATTTATCTTGTCTCTGAGTGATCATTTAATTATAAAATTCTTACAGATTTAAAATTAAATAATAATTACTGGATGGTGATGATAGGCCGCTATCTAATTACATGAAAAACTTAGATGCATATTCTAGCATCTAAGGAATCATAATTGGCACAAATTAATTAATTAATAAATAATCAAATAATAATTTAATCAACCATAATTAATTAATAAACATTCACCATATATTTCATGACATATATAAATATATAAAAACCCTAGAGTACTAACTCTCTAAAAAATTAAATTCAAGTATAAGAGAGATTAAGATCACATAATTTATTCATATAGCATGCCACTAACTCGTAAATTTATGTAAAAACCTTGGCTCTAATACCAATTATTGGAAAAATAGTATGCAACATAAATTTAAAAATTTTTAATCAGAGTATTTTTCAAAGCATAAGTTTGACATGCTATATGCATAAATTAACCAGATCTTACTAACCTTATTTGCTGAAGAGCTCCTGCAATCGATGTACAGAAGAACGTTCCAAAAAAACCTAAACCAATTGGTCTTCTTTGCTATTCTCTATCCACGATTGGAGTGCGTGTGGGCACACCTCATAGAGCTTTTCCCTAGTGGCTCTCCTTCCAACCAATTGAGAAATGCCTAGAACTACTGTTTGTGATTTGTGAACAATAGCTCTTCAAGGGAGTTTTAGAGACTCATAGCATAGAGTACTCACTTTTGATTCCTCAACTGATCTAAATAACTATAAAGTCTCACTCCCTATTTATAGAGGTTTGACACAAGGGTTGGCTCTTATCAGATAAGGCCTCAAAAATTTGAATCTAGATCAATATATGATAAAATTGCATAAAAATGTATGATCTGTTTATCATTCAGTCGGTAGACCGAACTAGCAGGTCGACAGGCCGAACTTACTCCATTGACAGGTAAAACCGAAAGATCAGCCTGCAGAGCTTACGATAAATGATCCTTGTAAATCTTTTATTTTTCACCCGAGATTCTTTGGATAAAGCCTCAGTTTTAATTCAAATAATGTAATAGAAAAGTTATTTCATTAAAACAACCATATCTAGAGAATCTCAAGGAAAATAAATATTCTGGATAATTCAACCAGTTTATCTTGAATTAATTTTTTTAAAAATTAATTCAATCGATAAATAGGCATAAATTATCTAATCCTATCTAATTTCAGCCAATCTAATAATTTGATATAAGTTACCAATTTATTGAAAAAACACGTTGTATCGTTACAGAATTTATTATAAACTAGCAAAGGGGATCTAATGGACCTATATAGTTCAAGCTCCCGATAATTATGAAACCCAATATCCTAGATATACATTTTATAATTATCAATTCTAATGCTATTTCACTAAAAACTTAGAGCTGCACTCTCAAACTACATAAATTACAAAGCCCGAATAGATAAGTATCCATGACATATCATAATGTATCGTATCCCTATAGGATATCCATAATCGGCTTAAGGATAAATTTTGTTTTACTTTCTTGATTATTTTTCTCTTACGTTTCATTATCTCTCTATAGGAAAACTTACCATCCAAAGATAGTATACCATTCGGTTACACCAATGTATTCAAATGGTTGAATGCTCTAGTTTTTCAATCACATGATAACATATATAAGAGGATATCATCGACTCCTAAAGAGAAGCCATGGATTCTGTATCTATGAATAATAAGTCTATGATATTAGGAGTCATATCTCTAAAGTACTAGTATGCGTACTATCATAAAATTTGGATGTCACCCTTTGGTACAACAAAAGACATAAGTCAAGACAACAGGCTGGCTATTCATCTCAGGATTAAGATATAAAACATATGATTGTCTCACTAGTACAAAATGTGGATTCCATGACAGTTTATAACCGTCGTGGAAAAATTCCACGACGGTCAAAAAACCGTCGTGAAAACCTCTGTAGTGGAATGAGATCGACTTTTCACGACAATTTTTTACTGTTGTGTAATAGAATAATTGGCGTGCGTGGCTAGTGAAAGTGTCATTTTCCACGACAGTTTTTTAGTAAAACCGTCGTGGAAGCTCTGCCTTCCACAACGGTTTTCGTGAAAAATCGTCGTGGAAGGCTGAAACCGTCGAGCTTCCACAACGGTTTTCGTGGAAAACGGTCGTGGAAGCCTAGCCTTCCACGACGGTTTTCCACGAAAACCGTTGTGGAAGACTGATCTTCCACGACGGTTTTTGTAGAAAACCATCGTGGAAATTTGGTATT
>CAMOHE010051558.1:6208-21723 GCA_946598075.1 Artocarpus hirsutus
CGTTCCATTATCTCACCATCGAAAAACTTACCATCCAAAGACAGTATACCATTCGGTTACACCTATGTATCCAAATGGTTGAGCGCTCCAGTTTTCCAATTACAGGATAACGCATATAAGAGGATATCTCTACTCCTAAAGAGGAGCTATGGATTCCATATCTATGAATAACAGGTCTACGTCATCAAGAGTCCTTCCTCCAACGTACCGGCATGCATACCACTATTAAGATGTGGGTGTCACCCTTTGGCACATCAAAAGACACAAGTCAAGACAACGGGCCCACTAGTCATATCAAGATTAAGATGCAATACAAATGATTGTCTAAAGTGAATCAATTTGCCAAGACAAATTTTTAATCTAAATCAATTCACTTTATGTCCCGATCCAACACATCGTCACGTATGACAATGTGCCAATGTTTCTATTCATGGAGTCCACCTCCGATGGTCAAGACAAACCATCTCCCAATAGGGATATAGACAACATAACAATCTTTACATGAATAAAGCGCCCAACTTTATTCCCTCGATTGCGGATCTTATGTTTTAGATCGTCACTTTAAGAATTGTGTCTTCTGCATAATCTGTCCATCATATGCCCAATACTTAAAGGTTTAGACCGACAGTCTCAAACTATTGTTTGCTTATCATACATTTAACAAATATGAACGTAAAGAGGACAAGATTTGGTATATAAATAAGAAATGATTTCTTGATTGATAAAAATGTCTCCAAAAACTTATTATATTTTTACTCCTTAGGGCATACATGTCTAACACTCTTGGCAATCATCTTCTATGACCAAGAAAAACAGTTTTCTTTCCATTTTTCAACCATTTGTGAGATGTTTCCATCATACAAATAGGACAACCAATAGAACTTTTCACTAAATAACCGGATAAATTGCCATATACGGGGAAGTCATTAATAGTCCATACCAACATCGCCCGGAGTGTGAATGTCTCTTTTCGGTAAGCATCTCTAACTTCAACTACCTTTTCCCACAACATTTTTAGATCATCGATTAACAGTCTCAAGTATACGTCAATGTCATTGCCTAGTTGGTTAGGACCCGAAATCAATAAGACAACATTAAAAACTTTCGCTTTATGCACATCTTTGGAGGGAGATTATAGTTAGCAAGTATTATGGGCCAAGTGCTATGCCTACTACTCATGTTACCATGTGGGTTCATTCCATCAGTCGACAAAGTGAAATATATGTTTCTTGGATCCGCACTAAAGTTAGGATGATTGGCTTCAAAAGTCTTCCATTGTGGTGAATCCGCTGAGTGTCTAAGCATACCATCATCCACCCGTTTGTTATGATGCCATGTCAAATTCTTTGCATGTTCTGGGTTTTCGAATAAACACCTCAAACGTGGCACTGGTGGAATGTACCATAAAACTTTCTTTGGCACTCCATTCTTGCCGTTTTTTGGCTCCTTTCGTTTCTTCCACCTTGCTCGTTGACAAACTGGACAATAATTCTCGTCCTCATACTCATGCCTATAGAGAACACAATCATTTTCACATGCATGAATTTTCTCATAATCCATTCCCAAAGTGCTCAAAGTCTTCTTAGCCTCATACATACTAGTTGGTAATTTATTACCCTATGGTAGAAGCCTTCGTAAAAATTCCAACAGCTTTGTGAAACTAGAATTTGACCAGCCACCCGATGCTTTCAAATTCCATAATCCAACTAAAGCAGACAATTTAGTGAACTTGGTACACCCCTCATACACTGGTGTCTCTGCATCATTCATCATTGTCTTAAATAAATCCAGACGGTGCACAAAGTGTTCTTCTAAATCATTGACCATGTCAACCATATTGTCTTCATCCTCCATATTATCCTCCACAATAGATTGCTTGTCTTTATTTAGTAAAGTTGGATTGAAATTAGACTCGCCATGAAAATGCCACGTTTAATAACTATTTATGATTCCATTTCGAAATAAATGTCCTCTAACAATTGTAATTGGATGCAATCTATGGTTTCCACATTGAACATAAGGACATCGAATTTTATCACCATTTGCATGACTTTTGGCAAAATCCAAGAACTCTTCCACACCTTTCACATACTCTTTAGACAATTGAAAATCCCACATCCATTTCCTATCCATTTTGCAATTCCTAAATCAAAATAATAAATAGCAAATATTTAATTTAAATTAATTTCACAATTTATATATATACCCACGCCTACATATATTAATTAATCATAAAAAAACATCAACCATCATAAAACAAGTTACACATACTCATTATAAAACGAAGAAATCATACCCATGGTCCACAATACAAACTTCACGGAATAAACAACAAAATCAACAACTATTTATCAATTTTGGATTAATTATACATCACAATCAACAACTATTTCTCACTTTCTACAAAAAATCTTACAATTTGGGCTGAGATTAAGGAGTGTGGAGGCAGAAAAAGACGGCGACGGTTGATTCGGAAGGGTCTGTGTTTGTATTTGTAAAGTGTGTTTCTGAAATGTGTCTGAATGCCGAGGGGGTTTTAAGTAAGCTACCACAACGGTTTTCTAAAAAAACAGTCGTGGAAGATACCATGACAGTTTTTGGAGAAAACCGTCGTGGTATCTCGAAGATACCATGACAGTTTTCTCTAAAAATCGTCGTGGTATATGAAGATACCACAACGGTTTCTCAGGAAAATCATCGTGGTATCTCAAAGATACCATGATGATTTTCCCGAGAAATTGTCGTGGTATCTATCTTATTCCACGATGGTTTTTTCAAAAAACCGTCTTGGTATCTTCACTCCATTTCACGACAGTCTTCGTTTTCACGAGTGTAACTTATCGTGTATTTTTGACCTTACCACGATGGTTTTTAGGAAATGGTCGTGAAATAAAGGTCATGTAATCAATAATTTCTTGTAGTGTTGTATCTGTGATGTGTTGTTTACATATTGAAATTGTTTGGACAATTGTATCCGTGATCTGTTGGTTTGGTGGTTTTTATTTGTGACTTGTTCTTTACATATTCAGATAACATATTCAGATTAGTATTGAAATCTATGATTTGTTAGTATATATTGGTGGGAAAAGATGTTAAATCTGATTGTGTATTGATATTGCATGTTGATATGAGATTTGGCTCCCATGGCTATGATGAAATCTATTATTTTTATTCATACATGCATTTGTAGTGTTATACCATGCCATTTGGCACTTATTTGTGTCTGAAATTGATCCTCCGAATGCACATTATGAGGTTGAGCAAGATATGCATGATAATGGCAACCCTGAAGGTCCATCAGTTCCGCATAATAGAGCCGGCCGCTCAGAGACGGGTTGTTTTAGGGATGGCATGGCAGCACAAATGTGACTGTCTTACCAATGACAGCTGTGGTTTTAATGTGCACTAAGGTTTTCATAATTTGTAATGTTGTTCTCTTATTCTAAACTAGTGTCACCATTTTGTTGGAATTTAGCACTTGTTTATTGTTGGTATTTGTATGATGATTAATATTATGAGTGCTTGTATTATTATTAATATTGTTACAAGTTCTTTTTTTTTTTTTTTTACCCATATTAACTTGTATTTGTTGGTGTTAAATGCTTATTAATTACTAGTGTTATATCCTTAATAACAAGATTTCAGAATTCCAAATTGCAATTTTAAAAAATCTTATACATTAATTACAAATGCCTTTCATTCATTTTTTTTTTTTTTACTTTTCATGCTTCTAACATTTTTTTAAAATTTATTTATTTAAGATTCATCCTTTTATTATTTTTAATTTATTTTTAATTATTTTATACTACTTTTTTACATTTCAAACTTTTGTTATGCAAGTGCAAATTTAGTTCAAACTACAATCCTTGGCATTCTACGAAACACAAATTCAGTTCAAATTCCTTGTTTGGAGTAAAAAAAAAAACTAAAAATCCAAATGTCCACTGCTACAGGCTGCAAATTTTATGATGGTTTAAAACTATCGTGGAAAAATTTAATGTACAAAATCGAGTTTCCATGATGGTTTTTTACAATCATGAAACCTCAAAATAGGTGCAAAAATGGGGGCTAGAGACCAGCTCTTTCACGATGGTTTTTAGAAAAACTGTCATGAAAGAAGAAGTTTCCATGACGGTCTTCTAAAAAACCATCGTGGAAACTCAATATTGCAAGACGATTTTTGAAAAAACCGTCATGGAATAATGGTCCACGACTGTCACTTCTACAACGGTTTTTTAAAAAACTATCATCGAAAATTGGTATTGCGCAAAAAAAAAATGGTAAAATTTGTGATTTCCCACGAGATAGCCAGTCTCGTGTATTATCTATTACAATAAGGCTCTAATTGCATACAAAGATTGATGTATATTGAAATTACAAGATATTTACAAGATCATTTACATTTGAGTTATTTTGAGCAATTGTTTATCTAGTGTCTCTATCTATCTAAAAATGACAAACCGATTTACAAATTTTACCCACTCTAATCTAACTTCTTTTATATCTGTATGTATATAAAAATATTTTCTTCCTCGGGCTTGTATACCACTTGTAATTATGTCTTGCGTGAAACGTAGAATAAAAAAACCACATTCTATGTTTTCTTGTTGTCTGGGACAGTTATGTTTAGAATATAGCGCTCCGTTCGGTCGGTTTATGACACCACTTTTCGCTTGAAGCTTCCAATCGTTAAGCACCTTTACTATATGTCATGATTAAATGAATTAATAGACAATACAATTATGTAAAACTTAAAACAGTTAATTTTATAAGAGAGCATTAATACTTACAATCTCATGACTGATATGAAATCATCACGTGGTGCATGTCTGAAGGAATCAAACCAATATATTTGGTCCTCCTATGGTGAAATAAGTGCCAACATCAAATGTTTTCCAACATTGTATGGCACGAAGAATGATTTCCCCATCAGTGCTTGAGTTAATAGGTGGAGAAGTGACATGGCATGCTCTCGGCAATCAGTCTATAGGTTTCTTATAACACTTGAAACAATTGCTGGAGATATGAAGCCAAACTTGTGTGCCATGCTGTGAAGTTCAAAATATTCTGCCAAAAAACTAAATAAAAAACAATACTGTCAATTATTTGAAAGCACTTTACAACTTACTTAGATTTTAAAATTTATGAATTAAGGATAGAGTTATTACCTAAGGTATACCAAGATATAGCTCGCCCCTATTTGATCAAAGTTGATGAAGTAGTAAATGTTTTCATACCCCACATAGATAGGCAATTCATTACCAGTGACATTTATCAGTATCGCGCACTGAATCGTCAACCCATTGTGCATGAAAAAATATGCACACAAAGCCAACTGTATAAATTCTGGAGGTACTAAAGCAAAGTTAAATGTAGGAAGTGGCTCATTCGCAACGGGTTGTTCTTGTTATTATTCTCCTCATGCTATGATTGTTTTGCTTTTGTAGGGCTTTTCTTTTTTGGCATTTCTTTCCACTTAGATCTTGTGGAATGTGGCTAGGCTCTTAACTCGTCTTCATCATTGCGACAACTTCAACTAACCTCTTCGGTCATGCAACGAAGCTTCTAGTGGCTTTAACCATAGTTGCTGTTTGAAGTGTTGGAACAGGCAATTTAGCTATTCTAACTTTGATTGTAGTTATGCTAATGTGCACGTTTTCTTCCCCTAATAGTCTTCCATAGACCGTATCAGTTGGAAGACTCTCCATCTACGCCTTCCCAAGCATAACAAGTGCACACCCACCATTGCTTCTATCCTCAACAAAGAGCCTGCATTCTTGACCTTGTTCAGACTCTTGACGATGAGGTGACAATTGGACTTCTAGAGCTTGTAGAGCTTCTGCTACATTATCGAGAGGGTTACAACTAGCCTTGAAGTTGTTGTGCTATGAGATGCTATCATTCGTCGACCTAGCACGTCCTTGGAAAATGAACTCGGCCACAAGACTTCGTAGTTTTGTAATCTCCATCTACATCTTCGACATTTGAGAATTCAATTTCGACCTAATTAGAGGTCAAAGTATGGAGACTGCTTCACATAATTCAATTGACCACAAACACGTCCTGAATGTTTCGGTTTCCCTAGTGCCCTCATCAATATGTTATCATTACCGACAGATTGGAAGCTCCCTTGACTTTGTTGCATCGTGTATTTATCCTATAAAACAACAACAAAACCATGTTATTCTTAAGATCCTTCAACAGGTATTAATTTACAAATTAATGGTTTGAGTTCAATAAACTTACAATCAAGTTCCCAATTTCTGCTACTCTTGGATTTTAAACTGTCCATCGGAAGCTTGACATGATTTTACCCACAACTCCTCCCATGTTGATAGCACGCTGGTCTTAGCTAACTGTATTATGCTATGTTAGTAACATATTAATGATAGAATAATTTATATATGTAATACGAGTAAGATATTAATGTACTAATGATTGCTCGAGCTCTCTATATCCGACTCAGCTAACCATAGAGCAATATTCATTTTTTGCTCTTATTTTTCTTTTGTTTGTTGATATCAGCTGGAATTCGACGAAACGTCGATACCTCACAAAAGCTTCCCAATCGTCATCGTTTATGGAGGGGTAATAGTGTACTACTGTAAAAGGCCGTTTATATACATTTTCATCCTCTTCTGGAATGGAAAGATATGGTTGTACGAAGGTAACATAGAGGTCGAATCTAAGCCCCTTTGCTAATTCGTCAAAAACCTTCAAAGCCTTTTTCCTATACCAATCCTCGACTGTGAAAGCTTCGTAAACCTTCAGTTTCCTCTAGCAGCACTACTCATCTTTGCTTGAGGAGGAGTTAATTACATACTGTACTCTATTGCTCTTAGCCATGGTACTCTAGGTTTTCATGGTAAGATTTGTAATGAGGTAGTATTCACAGTATAATATAACAAAAATATTGTACTCTTGTCCCTTCTCTAGAATTTTTTCCGACAGATTTTTTTTCCTAGCAAGCAAAAATTAGAACTATAAAAAAAAGAAGAAGAAAAAAGAGATTGCATATCGCTATTAGTGACAGTTGACACTGTACCATACTTGAACTAACAGCAATTTCTCGTCTCAATTTTTTTGACTTAAATTCAATGTCTAACAATTAACATGTGGATCTTTAATTGGTTAAAGAATCAGTGGTGAAGATCACCTTCTATAATTAGTCACGGATACACCACATAAATGAAGTCACATGTCCCGGCCGGCATACTGAAAAATTGTTTTTTATATAAAATTTTTTAAAATGTATCTCACTTTATAGATTTTTTAAACTATATTTCTTTTCTATTTCCTTCATATTTCCTCTGTCGCATGATATTATTTGATTTGTTTTACTTCCTAAAACGGTGCAATGATATTAGAAAGTTTAAATTTATTGTCCTCATTTTCTTATTTGTTGGTTGTCCATTCATTAATTATTTGTTATGTCATATAAATTAAATAACCTAATCATATGAATAGAAACAAATATTAAAAATATACAAACAATTTACTGAGGTGTCAAAAGTTAATTGGAAGGAGATCCAATAAAATAGAAAAATGAGGCAACCAATCTTTGATTCGATATTAACATATGTGGTAAAGTTATCTGTGTCTCCATTGAAATCTACTCTTAGAACCTTATAATGAAGTGGAAGATTGAAAATAATAAGGATAATCACTAGAGTAGACCTGTTGATTCACGCATATTAATGCTAGGAATACTGGTTCAAAATTTGTTGACTCATACAAATTACCAAAAATATTGGCATCAAAATCCAAAATTTAGACAGGCTACAGAAAATGGTAAAAAGAAAAAAGTACTTTGAATTTTTATGAAGCTTCAACCAGCTTTCAGTACGAAAAGGCGTCCATATCTATAGGACATAACATAAACGACAAACTAGTAAAAACTGCCTAAAAATAATTAGAAATAAGAAAAAATACAATTTTCTTAAAAAGTAAAATCTTAAATGGGAATGAAAAACTGAAACTAGTTGATATAAGGAATAAGGGAATACAAACAAAATTGTCATAAAAAATTCCTTATAACAATTTGTTGCAAAAACAAAAATGACTGAAATAGAAACAACGTCCTTTAAAGGCCTAGACGATTGACCTTGGTCGACAAACGTCATACGTTGTGGCAAAGCAACCAGTTGTTTCCACTCAGAAAACACATCATTCCTCTAAATCCAAAATTGCCACAAACCTTTTAGAATGCAATATTTAACCTTGGAATGGTCTCAACGTACTAATATACTGTAACACACCGAAGTTAATTAAGTGTAATTAGAGTGTTAAATGGTGAATTAGTGTGCCATAATGAGTATTTTCAACTTAATTTGATTATTTTGTGAAAATTAAGTAAACTTGTGTTATTTTACACTTTTAATAATTTTTAATTATTCTAAATTGTTTTTAATTGTTAATTTAAACTTCAATGAAACAATTTGATTTGAAAATAATGTGTAGTTGCATACAGTCTTGTAAAACTAATTGTCTTTTCTCCCTCTATTTAAAACTCATTCTCTCTTTCTCTCCTCAGTCTCTCTCACGCCGATCTCTCTCTCCTCTCTCTCACTTCCCCTCGGCTCCTCTGTCACTCTCTCAATCTCTCTCTAAAATTTTGAACCAAAAATTGATTTCAAGCTTCGAGTTAGTAGATTGAAGGCTCGGGAACAAGATTCAACAACAAAAACATCGTTTTAAAGCTTCGATTCGATGTTAGTTTCTAAAATTTAAAAGTTTTCCTATTTTTCAAATTTTCTTGTATTTTGATATTTGAGCTCGTTTGAGCTTAGAAAAGCTTTAACCTAGGTTAGAGTAACTTAGAATAACTAGAATTGAAACTTTGTTTGAACAAAAACAGATTGAAATCAAGATTTTTCATTTTTCCTCTATTTTCTCTATTTTTGGATTTTTGTAAAAATCTTGCTTAAATCTTGTTTTGATGAGTTAAAAAGTGTTTAATAATGTTATTTATCAATTTCAATCATTATCCATGCCTGAGAATTGAGAAAAACAGGTTGGATTGAAGATTTGGGTTTGAGAGGCCGAGAACCCGTGAGTGGAAATTTCTGAAATTTCCTAGATCGACAGGCTGGATTCATACCACCGGCAGGCCGAACCTAGGAAACTTCGACCGACCGGACTTGGTCTTCCGACAGGCCGAACTGTGCAGTTTGGCTGGTCGAACTAGGGGGATCGACAAGCCGACCGAACATAACTCAATTTTGTGATTTTTCACCAGTTTTACTGTTTTGAACCCCGATTGAAATTTTAAATTTATAAAATGATTTTATAAACCTAAATGGCACACTAGGACACCATGAGATGATTTAATATCATAGGATATTTTGGATTAGATACTAATAGACCTAGTTTGTATCTAAGGTTGTGTGTAGATCTGCGGAGCTAATGTATAGTGGACCGGGATTACGGTGTGGGACACCGACATGGATATCGAGGTAGGACTTCTACCATTTTCTTTGGTAGCCCTATTTCAAAATGATTTAAGCCAAAAATGGATTTTTATCAAATGTTTTCGATGAATGATTGAGAAATGTTCATAATGAACTTCATAAAGAATGTAAATGACTGTATTCTGTGAACAGAGATTTTAATAATTAAAGAAAGATATATGGCCATGATGCCATAGCAAAGATCGGGTCGTGTAGTGAACGACCTTAGGGACAGGTCCCGAAACCCAGCTGGGCCACTTCAGTGGTGAATAATTGGTTTGCCCAAGAGAATTAAAAAGGTACTCTTGACAAACTGTTTTCAATGGAATTTTAGTAAATGTAAATACATATTTGATTTATTTAATTATTTATTTATTAAGAAAGTTCTATTAGAATATTTATCTATTTATTTTAAGATATAGTCCTATTGAGCCTTTCGCTCATGTTTTTATTATTTTAAAATCTTACCCCTAGGTGGATATCAGCTTAGGATTGGAGAAGAGTCCGCTGACCGAACTTACGACCAGTAGAAGATTTGGGTAGGTTGTAGTACAATAAATCAATGCATGTAAGATCTTAACTTATTCTTTCATTATGGACTGTGGTTGTATTATAATATTTTCAGTAATACATGTGTGTGTGCAATATGTAGGCCAGTGGGACCCATACTCGTTCCACCTCATATTTAAATATTTTAATGTTCTTTTTATTTGCATAATTATTATGATGGTTTATTTTATTTCTTTAATTTATTCTATTCGAACAATTTTAAAATTATCTCATTTTTATTTATAAATCTAATCCTAAAAACCCTGTTTTTAACTAAACCCTTATTTAATTAATTTAATTAATCTACCACGTCACTTCCCGTACTCCAGGGCGTGACAGAATGGTATCAGAGCTCAAGGTTATGAACCTTGGGAATTGTGCACACATAGGTACGACAATGAAATACCTCTGATAGTCCAAATTTTGTTTTTAGAAGTGAAAGAATGGCACCTAGACGTCGCTTGATAGCGGATGCCGAGTTTGGAAATGATGAGGGCATGATGAGGGCTATGTTTGCAGCATTCCGGTAGATGGCTGCTAGAGCAAGACCGGATGATTCTAAGGCTAGTCGTCGGCACACGTACTTTAAGGAGTTTTGATGTGCATCTGTACCGACCTTTGACGAAACTAGGGACCCGCAGGTGGCAGAATATTGGTTAGACTCGATCGTGAAACACTTGGATACGCTTGTTGTGCCAGCGAAGTATCGCGTGTAATTCGTAGCATATAAGTTTGAAGGTGGTGCTAATACTTGGTGGAAGCAAGCTAAACGCCTGGAGAATAATGGTAATATTGATTGGGACAGGTTTGAAGAGCTATTCTATGATAGGTACTTTCCGCAGGGGTACAGGGACCAAAAGGAGGCAGAATTCTATAGGCTGCAGCAAGGCGACATGTCAGTTTAGGAATATGAGGCAAAGTTTAATGAATTGGCGAGGTTTGCTCCCTCAGAGTGGCATTGGAGCGTGAGAGGTGTATCAAATTTCAAGAAGGACTTAAAGCTCCTATTTGACGGCAGGTGGTTGCCCTACGACTCAGGAACTTTGGAGAGCTTGTGTCATCAGTGATATCAATGGAGAATGATTACGCACAGTATTATGAGAATCGAGCTAAGGCATCAGGAGGACCATAGAGGAGCGGCAAGAGGAGCGTCAGCAGTCAACCGACTCTGAGAAATAGCAAATAGGGTGGCGTGAATAGTGACAGCAGTAATTCATCCAGCAATGGGCGCAGCAACCCCTACAGCTTTCACTGTCATTATTGCCACTAGCCAGGACACATCAAGAGGAATTGCCCAATCGGGAGTGCTCGCTTAGGATTTCAGACCGGAGAAGGAGCTAGTCGTCAGCCTCAGCTTCAGACTCTACCTCAGCCTCAATAGTATCCTCAGCTTCCATTTCATCAGTTCTCTCCTCAGCAACTGTCACATCCAGCGCAAGGACATCAACAGCAAAATCTTCAGCATAACGTCCCTCAGTATCGAGCGTCGAGTACAGCTAGTGTCCAGTCGCCATCATCGCAGCAATATCGGCCAGTTAATCTAGGAACTAGTAATGTGGGTAGAGAAAAAGGAAAAGCTCCAGTGCAGGTTCACGTGATGACACCAGTAAGTTTGGATGCCTAGACCAATAACGCAATTGTCGATGGTACGATCATGGTTTCTCAGTCCTTAGCACATGTGTTGTTTGATACTGGTGCCACTCATTCTCTCATTTTGAGTTTTTTTGTACATGCCTTGGAATTAGAAATAGAAGAGTTTGATGAACCCTTAGTTATAACTTCACCCTTGGGGTGGGTATGTGTGAATAATATTTGTAAAGCTTGTAAAATAAAGATCGGGGATGAGATTTTGAAAAGTGATTTAATTGTGATCCCTATGAGAACCTATGATGTAATCCTAGGGATGGACTGGTTGTCCAGATAAGGTGCAGTAGTGGACTGCCAACTTAGGAAAGTGACCCTAGTGGCTGATAAGGGGACGGTAATCATCTACCAGGGTGGTGGTGATCGATTAATGAGTGAGCGTCATGTTAAGGCATGTCTCAGAGGGCGAAAGAACGCAGTTTGTTGTGCTATCTTCATGAATTTGGAAAGAGAGCCTAGTGTTTTGAGAAGACATGCAGTAATTCCAGTGGTAGATGAACTTGAAGATGTTTTTCCCGACAAGCTACCAGGATTACCACCGCATCGGGAGATTGAGTTTGGTATTGAATTATTTTTGAGGACAGCACCTATTTCTATAGCACCTTACCGGATGGCATCGGCAGAAATGAAAGAACTCAGGAAGCAACTTTAGGAACTTGCTGATAAGGGATACATCCAGAATAGTACATCACCATGGGGAGCACTGGTTTTGTTTGCAAAGAAACATGATGAAACTCTCAAGTTATGCGTAGAGTATCAGCAATTGAATCAAGTCACAGTGAAGAATAAGTATCCATTGCCCAAGATCGATGAGTTGTTTGATCAGTTGGGAGGTCGCGGTACTTCTCAAAGATAGACTTGAGATCGGGATGTCATCAACTCTGGATTAAGGAAAAGGACATTCCTAAGACAGCTTTCAGGACACGGTATGGACATTTTGAATTTCTAGTGATGTCGTTTGGATTGACGAACTCTCCAGCAGCTTTCATGGATTTGATGAACAGGATATTCAGGCCCTACTTGGATCAGTTTGTGATTGTGTTTATCGACGACATCCTGGTTTATTCTAAGACTTCGGAGGAGCATGAGCAGCATCTCAGGATCGTGCTTCAGACTCTACAGAACACTAGTTGTATGCCAAGAAGGAAAAGTGTGAGTTTTGGTTGACAGAGGTCAAATTTCTGGGTCATGTCATTTTTGAACAAGGTATCTTAGTGGATCCATCAAAGATCGAAGCCATTGTGGATTGAGAACGACCGAGGAATGTGGCGGAGATCCGCAGCTTCTTAGGACTTGCAGGATATTATAGGAAATTTGTGAAGGACTTCTCAAAGATAGCAGCGCCGTTAACAAGATTGATTAGGAAAAATGTCAGGTTCGAGTGGAATAAAGAATGCGAGTTTGCCTTTCAAGAGTTGAAGAATCGGTTGACTTCAACTCCAGTGTTGATCATTCCTAGCAGTGACGAGCTGTACGAAGTTTACACAAATGCGTCAGGACGTGGACTTGGATACGTGTTGATGCAACAAGGACGCGTGGTAGCGTATGGATCAAGACAGTTACGACCTCACGAGCGGAATTATCCTACTCATGATTTGGAGCTCGCAGCGGTGATTCATGCATTGAAGATTTGGAGATGTTATTTGTTCAGGGCAACATTTTAGGTTTTCTTTGACCACAAGAGCTTAAAGTATCTATTCACTCAAAGGGATTTGAACTTGAGGCAGCGGAGATGGATAGAATATATGGAAGATTATGATTTTACGTTGTAGTATCATCCCGGGAAAGCTAATGTTGTCACGGATGCGCTCAGTCGAAAGTCTTCAGGGATATTGGCATGTTTGGCTCTCAAGGATTGGAAAAAGGATGCGACGGTAAGTGAGTTTAATCTACAGTGTTGCGAGGACTATGATCGTATTTCGGTATATCATATGGGGACGACCCCAGCTCTTGTTCAGATGGTGAAGCAGAACTAGTGGCAAGACCAGCATCTTCAGAGAATCTAGATGCGAATTCAGAACGGGGAGCAATTTGAAGAATGGAGGATACATGCAGATGGATCGTTGTACCTTAGAAAGCGTTTAGCAGTTCCAGCTATTGTAGAAATAAAGAAAGCAATAATGGACGAAGCTCATAGGTCTCAGTTCGCCATTCATCCAAGGAGTACAAAGATGTATCGTGATCTAAAGAGGCAATATTGGTGGAGAGGCATGAAGAAGGACGTTCAAGAATACGTGGCCAAATGCAAGACTTGTCTTCAGGTCAAAGCCGAGCATTAGAAGCCAGCAGGTCAGCTTCAGTCACTTCCTATTCCAGGGTGGAAATGGAAACACGTGACGATGGATTTTCTTACCAGATTGTCGAGGACGGAGTAGCAGCACGATGCGATTTGGGTCGTGATCGACAGGTTAACGAAGTCAGATCATTTCATTATGTTCAGATCGACATGTTCGAGGAGGATTCTTGGAGAGTTGTATATGTAGAACATAGTACGATTGCATGGAGTTCCTTTGTCCATCACATCAGATAGGAATACCAGGTTTAATGCCAGGTACTGGAGGAGCTTTCACGAGGCTATGGGCACAGATTTGAACTTTAGCACGGCATTTCATCCTCAGACCGATGGGTAATTTGAGCGAGTCATTCAGATTCTCGAAGATATGTTGCGTGCTTATGCGTTAGACTTTGGCGGGAACTAGAAGAAATACTTGCATCTGGCGAAGTTCGCATACAACAACAGCTATCAATCGAGTATTGGTATGGCACCATTTAAGGCATTGTATGGGCGACCGTTTCGATAGCCAGTGTGTTGGGCCGAACCAGAAGATAGAGTTATCCTGGGATCAGATGAGATTCGTGATAGCAATGAGAAGATTGTCGTGATTCAAGACCGATTGAGAGCAACTTAGAGTCAACAGAAGAGCTATATAGATAGAAGACGTCGACCTTTGGAATTTGAGGTTGGAGATTTTGTACTCTTGAAGGTATCACCTCGCAAGGGCATTTCGCGATTCGGAGTAAAAGAAAAACTTGCGCCAAGGTATGTTGGACCGTTCATGGTTACTCAATGTGTTGGAGTGGTTGCGTATCGACTCGACCTTCCTCCAGAACTTTCACATGTTCACGACATATTTCATGTATCGATGCTTCGAAAGTATCCACCTGAGCAGGATAAAATCGTTTCATTTCAGGATATGTAGATTCAGGAAGACACGACATATGAAGAAGTGCCGATTCAGATCATCGACCGTAAAGTGATTGGCTTGCGTCGTCGTGAGATCTCGTTAGTTAAGGTCGTGTGGTAGCATCACGGGGTTGATGAAGCCACTTGGGAATTAGAATCGAGTATGCAAGAGCTGTATCCGCATTTATTTTGTTTTTTAATCGATTTATAAATTTCGAGGATGAAATTTCTTTAGGGGTGGAAAGTTGTAACACCCTAAAGTTAATTAAGTGTAATTAGAGTGTTAAATGGTGAATTAGTGTGCCATAATGAGTATTTTCAACTTAATTTGATTATTTTGTGAAAATTAAGTAAACTTGTGTTATTTTACTATTTTAATAATTTTTAATTATTCTAAATTGTTTTTAATTGTTAATTTAAATTTCAATGAAACAATTTGATTTGAAAACAGTGTGTAGTTGTACACAGTCTTGTAAAACTAATTGTCTTTTCTCCCTCTATTTAAAACTCATTCTCTCTCTCTTTCCTCACTCTCTCTCACGCATATCTCTCCCTCCTCTCTCTCACTTCCTCTCCGCTCCTCTCTCACTCTCTTAATCTCTCTCTAAAATTTTGAACCAAAAATTGATTTCAAGCTTCGGGTTAGTAGATTGAAGGCTCGGGAACGAGATTCAACAACAAAAACATCG
>CAMOHE010051559.1:6831-25858 GCA_946598075.1 Artocarpus hirsutus
TTTGGTATGAAAAAACACTTCTAGCTAGACAAGAACAATTTATTAATTTACTTGATATTAGTTCTAAAATGACATAACAATTTAATAATACACAAGTCAGACTTATTTTTTATTTTATGTTTTTGGGTAAATGAGAAATAGCCAAATTATAGTTATTGAATTAAAATATAGTTTCGGTTTGTAAATATTCTACATGTGTTCTAAAATTATATCTTTAAAATAATTACTATGTAATTATTGGTACAAAATATGATATGATTAAAATATTTACTATATAATTAAGGACATTTTAAAGATGGATATTAAATTTAAATTTAAATTTTGTAACAATAATTTAGTTATGTATTATAATTTTTTATGTTTTTAATTTTATGTCATGCATTTTAAGCTTATTAAAAAAATCGTACTTTATATTTAGAATTTGGAGTGTTCCTATTTATACATGCACAATTCTTCCTGCTATCAACGGTCAATTTCGATCATAAAAAATACCTAAATATCATAAAAGAAAAATATAAAAAAAAACTAAAAAATTAGGAAAAGAACAAAATTCAAAAACATGAAAGACATTAACCGAGAAAAAAAAGAGAGAGAAGGATTAATATGAATTCTATATGTGATGGTATAAATGCGCTACATTCAAGATGTAAGGTATCATTTTTAATAAACTGAATATATACAAGCATATAAATTAAAAAAAAAAAAAACCATTATTTTATGGTATTTTGTGGAAGTGTTTCTCCGGGATCTTGTTGCAGGGCCTTTCCCAGTCGGCAGATCAGGTCCCAGGAGAGTACATTTCTGCTGGTTGCTGCTATTATTCGCGTGGAGGCGTGCCTGGCTACGTCATCATCTTCTTCTTGTCTTGATTTCACTCTCTCCCTCTCTCTCTCTCCTCATTAAACATTTTATTTTACAACCCAAAAGCCCAATAAAAAAAAAAAAAAAGACGCTGCAGGCTTTTGCCTTTTTCTTTTTAAAAGTTATGATGGATGTAAGTTTCCTCTGGGGTTCTGTTTTTCTCATTTCCCATATTGCCCCTTTAGCATTTTCATCGACGAATGGGCATATTTTTTTTATTAGTTTAGTCCAGTTTGAATCAATTTAAACAACTATCATAATTTAAATTAATGTTTGATAAAACATTGAATTTGAATTAAATTATTAGTTCAAATTAAGTTGAATTGCTTAACTCAAAATTTAAACTTTTCCTTCTTTTGCTTTAACATTTTGACCTAATATTAAACAGTGATTCTATTATCATATATTTATATGTATAATTTAACATTATTATTTCGCATTAATTTTTCAATTAAATAACTTCTTTATACATATTTCATGATTATTTTCTAATTAAATAATTTTCTATTCTTCAAACTTTAACATTATTATTTCGCATTAATTTTTCAATTAAATAACTTCTTTATACATATTTCATGATTATTTTCTAATTAAATAATTTTCTATTCTTCAAACTTTAACATTATTATTTCGCATTAATTTTTCAATTAAATAACTTCTTTATACATATTTCATGATTATTTTCTAATTAAATAATTTTCTATTCTTCAAACTTTAACATTATTATTTCGCATTAATTTTTCAATTAAATAACTTCTTTATACATATTTCATGATCATTTTCTAATTAAATAATTTTTTATTCTTCAAACTAAAGTTATTAATGTCCATCTAAACATAAATTTGGACTAGATTTCTTGTTTAGATTAGCACTTTAATTCTACATCTGAATATCAGTTCGAATTACTATTTAAACGGTACAATTTAGACTATTATGTCAAACCAAATAAGTTGAAATCAACACAATTTTAACTAACAAACTGAATAGGGTAAGACTTTTGGATTGAGACTCACTTTATTATCATCTAGTTTTTAGTGTTACTTTGATGCTCTTCTATCTTATCGTGGTTTTACTACTATAATGTGAACCAACTTATAGAAAAGTGTGAAAATGTGGTCAAATATGTGGGGCTGCTAACTAGACTTGAAGTGCCTCGAGTTAGCTAGATTGGAAAAAAAATTTCTTACCTTTTATTTTTATAAGTGCCAAAGCCGCAAAACTTCCTTGGTTAAAATAATAAAAGGGAATATTTGTTCAAACAACCAAACTATAAAAAGTTGTTTGGTTGGTTCTTCAATAAAAGAATTTGTGTGGTGGCATGAGCATCGTATGACACAATATTTGATTCAAATGTGATAGATTAAGAAACATTCACAATCCTAAGTAATCATATTAAGAGAGTATTTAAGAATAAGTTAGAACTTAAAATTAGAACTTAAATACTATAACATATGAGAGTTTTATATTGTAGCAGTTAGAACTTTAGTGTTAAAACTTTGATTATATTTGGTTGGGGAAAGGAATGGAAAGAAAAGGAATTAAGCTTCATTTTGATGTTGGGTTAGTTTTTTAAAAAGAAATAATTATTCAAAATGGAATGACTTTTCCATCAAATAGGTGAATCAGCATTCCTTCCTCACATGGGAGTAAAGCCATTCCAAGCTGTTTTCTTCTTGTTTTCTACAATTAACCTTGAATATTATAATTATTACTATTATAATTATATTAATAATTACAATACAATATATTATAATATTGTATTAGTTATATTGTAATTATATCTTATAGTATAATAAATATAATATGATGTAGCTATAATGTTATAATTAATAATATGGTATTTTTATTAATAATATAACATTATTATATTATATAATATTATATATTATGATTGTAAAATATTATATCATTAATATAATTATGATATATTATATTAATAATATAATTAAATATTAATATGATATTATAATTCCAATATTATTATCTATCATTTGTATTAGATTCCATAATTAACAATGCATTATATGATTATAATTATAATTATAATTTATTTATAATTATTTAAATATAATATAATATATCATTATATTAGTATAATATAATCTTTTTGTAATATAATAATTAGACTACGATTGAATATTATTATTTTTTATGTGATATTATATTTTATATATTATAACTATAAAAATATAATCATGATATCACAATTATAGTTTATAGTATTCTATATATTAATCATTATCATAATATAATTATATTCTGTATTGTAATTATATAGTAATGTATTACATAATTATAGTCTTAACATATTATATTACATTTTATATCCTATATTAATTATATTGATATATAAAATATTAGTGTTATAACATAAGGATAATTTCGTCAATATGAAAATATTCATGTTCCATTCTATAGTATTCTTAAAAACAATCAAATAAATAAATCAACTTTGTTTCCATTTTATTCCACTACTATTACCATTTCTATTAACATACCGTTCCGTCACTGCAACTAAACGCATTCTCAATTTCTAAGCATACTCTTAATGTATTGTTGGGGTAACTAATTCGGAGTAAATTGAAAAAATAACCTACCATTTATACGACTGTCTTTTACTTTTAGCCGTCACATCTCATCAAAAATGTGATTTTGATAAGTTTAATAGAAAAAAGTGTGCCTTATCCATATTCAAGAAGGACCTTATTATTACACAATTACCAATTGATTTAGTGTTTTATCGACTTTGTAACTATAGTATGTAGTAGTTAAAGGTGTAAAGGTATGTTTGTTGTGCATAATAATGAAGTCCTAGAGGTATAACTCTTTCGTGTAGCTTTTGCCTAATTAATCTCAGAAACTTTAAAAATTAATGAGATCCATCAAACATCAATATAAAAATCAAACGGTGGCTAGACTGGTACAATGTTAAATGTTTGCGTCCATTCATGTCTTGTCCTTAACTACTGCCATTTTTCGTTTACCATAACATGCCATGACTTAACAAGTATGTTTAGTAAAATTTAGTTTTAACTTAATCTTTTAGTGATTATAGTGTAAAATACTCATATATTATAATTATAAAAAAAATTACAAAATAAAGCTTTAACCATTAAAGTTTTTATTTCAAAAATTTCAATTCTAATCATATTTTTTAAACACTTTAAGTTTACTCTCCTAGTCTAAAAAAATTATTATTGCATATTTTTCTTTTGAACAATCTTATTTAGCCCCATAACCCCGCTTCTAATAATAAGTCGTTTGAAAGAACGGTTTTAACCATTAGTTACAACTATAAATAGTATAAAGCTTTCATATGCTACAATAAAAAAGCTACAGTATAAAACTCTCATATGTTACAGTTTTTAAAATAAAATTGTTGATTTTAACTGTTTTTTTAAACAGTCTATGTAACATTAAAATTAGTCTAAAAAATATATTATATACTAAATTAAGCCTTATAATTTTATAAACAACCAGGTTTTAATCTTAGCGATGAACAAATCTTTTCCTTTTCTAGCTAGAATTTGCAGGGGATTTTCTTTCAAGTACAGACGCTAGGAGAAAAGATGACGGCAGTAAGTGTCAACGACAATTAAAGAGACGTGTATGGTGCAATAAATCGTGTCATAATCGATGTTTACGACTGAGATTTCATTTCATTTTGTTAAATTAATGTACAATGAATATGCACGCACGGACATGAGTAAGTAAAAAAAAGCAAAAGAAATTACGAAGAAATTAAATTGATGGGACTGTATTGTAATTTGGTTTAACATGGAGCATTTGCAATTAATGTTGTTGACACACAACAATGGTACTAGTGACCTTGGCCAGAGGGCATTTTAATGTTTTATCAAGGATTTTTTTATTTTTTATTTTTATGTTTTGTCTCTTAAATGTTTGGCGAATTAAAAGTTGTTCGGAATTATTCTTAAATTTAATGAAATACTGTAAGAATTCCAGTGATAAATGATATTAAAATCTAAAAAGAAACATTTTTATGCATTTTTGATATTATGTGTTTTGACTGTCGTTTAAAATTAAAATGTCTTCTTTTATGCAAGATTACATGATGTTTACCAGAACGTTTCCGTAAAAATTTTATCAGCCTTTGTGGATTCAAGAGTATTTCACAACATTTTATAAAAATTTAAGAGGAAATTAATTTATTAAAATTCAAAAATATCATAAAGTGATTGGTCAATCGTGAAAAGTTGGGTGAGTATATGTTAAACTAGATGAAACCAACTATTGATTGACGTATGTTTAACTATTTTACATGTTTTTTCAAGAGTAAAATATTTTAAATTATAAAAGACATCGTGATCAAAATGTATAGATTTTTTTTTGTAAAAGGAAAGTACAAAAACAATGAAGAATTAGGGTGGAGAAATGGAAGTTATGATTGGGATTTAGGATTATTTATTTTAAACGATATTAGCAAAAATACGAAGACCTTGAAGGAGTGCTCTGACTATTTGAGCTCACCAAAATTCTTCTCCATCAATTTAAGAAGATTGAAAGATGGGCAAAATATAGTCACATGATTAGACTTGAATAGAGTAGGTTATAACCAAGAATATTAGAAGACTAAAGTACGTGAAGAGTAGTTCAAATCAAAAGTTTGAATTATAAATAGTGTAAAGGTCTCACATGTTATAGTAAAAAACTACAGTGTGAAGCTCTCATGTGTTACAGTTCTTAAACCTAAACTGATAATTTAAACTACTCTTACAAAACTCCATAGCAATAATCTCCTCCATTTTTTTTTTCGTATTTTCTTCATTTTAATTTTTACCCTGTTCTCTTCTTCACCAATATGCATATCTTCTGTCTTAACCATCCATCCATATAATTATAGATATTTTTTCTCCAAAAGAATATATGATAGGACTCCATATCCTGATCTAATGAAGGAATCTTGAGGTATCTTGCTTTGCATATCCAAAACTCCATAGCAATAATCTCCTCCATTTTTTTTTTCGTATTTTCTTCATTTTAATTTTTACCCTGTTCTCTTCTTCACCAATATGCATATCTTCTGTCTTAACCATCCATCCATATAATTATAGATATTTTTTCTCCAAAAGAATATATGATAGGACTCCATATCCTGATCTAATGAAGGAATCTTGAGGTATCTTGCTTTGCATATTCATGGTGGATAGCTGTATGCTATGATTTTAAGTTTGAATGATCCTTGAACAGTTGCTAAATTGTCTGCCACTAAATTTTCAGTAGAAACGTGCATCGATACACACACAAACATATATATATATATATATATATATATATATATATATGCAAGTGGACGATTGTTCCATTAAACTTTGTTCTTTTTAATTTTTATATAAAGATTTATAAAATTTGTGGTTTGCTGGTTTTAAATTGCATTTTACCGTTATCAAAATTTTACAATTTTTTATTTGTTTCAATTATACCCTCGTTGTTTTAACTAATTTTTCTAGCTGGGTCTGTAACTACCTACGCAGTTGATTAAGAATTCATAAAGCTTTTTTTTTTTAAAAAAAAGAAGAATTTATGACGGTGATGGCAATGCATTCCTCTTTGTGGCGTACGCAGAAGTATGATTTCTAACATTTATTGGTTTCATGATAACGTTTTGGAATTTAGTCGAGTGGGGTAAAGACTTGATAGCAAATCAACTATCCAAGAGTCGTAGCAATTCGTCACATTAAAGTTTCATGGCATCAACATTTATCGTTATTTACATGAGAAGTAATCAAGTCGTTTTCCATATTAACTCAAAAAAATCTTTATTTTGCCCACATTAGATCCGTGATTATTGAACTCTGAGTTTAAAAATAAAACAAACTTTGCTTATAAAATACTCGTATTATTAAAACCTTCATGTGACACGCACGTGCTTTTTCATAATCTTTTTCATAGTAGACTGATATAGAAGTTATATATTTAACGCTCACAAACCTCAAGATAGCGTTCGTAAATTACAAAAGGTTTTTTTTTTTTTTGGTTGCATGATTGCCCTTGAATTAATCTCTCTTTACACTTCGCTTATAAGTTTTTAATTTTTACAATTTGCATCCTTACTTACAAATCTATTGCAAATCATCCCTTGTTGATAAATTTTAATTTTTTTGAAGAATTTAACATGCGATCTTCACATAGGTCGTTAATTAAAAGCATAACAAGTTTTTTCTTATGAATGTTAACTCAAAATTTATGTTTAAAAGGCAGTTAATTTAAAACTTTCTAGTTTGAAAAAACTAATTAAAAATCTTAATTGAAATAAATTTAAGTTAAAATACATAAAAATTATCATTCAAGTCATTAATTCAAAATAAATTTGGATATGTTTCACATCCTTCTCTACATTTTTTTTAGTTGTAATCAAGAAAACTAAAGTACCGTAGATTCTAATCTTATACGCCCGCTATTACACATAAGAAGAAGAGTAACATCATTTTTTTTTTCTTTTTGGCCCCATCCAATGTCTTTATATTAAATTGACGGATTAATGTTGGATTGAGGTTTGGGGGTATTCTTTTTTCTAGCCAGAGAATTAGCCACAAAGATTGGATAATATATATATATATATATGTATGTATGTATATAATGTTTGAGGTTATAGTTAGAACCATAATTTTAATTGTAAATAGTATAAAATTTTCAATTATAATATAAAATAAAAAACAAATATAATATAAAATTTTTATATATTATAGTATTTTAAATTAAAAATGTTCAAACCAACTCTCCTAGCACCCTAATTAGATTACACATTTTATCTAAATTCTTGATAAATGACCGAGAGAAGACATCGAGAGTGATGAAGGAAGAAGATTAAAGTGGTGGGGTGTATGGGTTGGTAGGACAGAAGTATCTCATTTTCATCATTAAATCCCAAATACTACGTGGGCATCTTCTAACCTTTAGGACCTATTTTCTTTCCCGAGAAACAAGCACAGCCAAGCGTTAATATGACCTTCTTCTAATTCTTCCTTTTCTTCTCATCTGAGGCAGCCAACCATTCTTTTTTTTTTTTTTTTTTTTTTTTTTTTTTTTTTTTTTGTCCTACCTCCCAATGGCAAATAACCTTATAAGACTTGAGAAATTCTTGTTTCTCTTGATCATCACTGTTCTTCTTAACTTATTCACACCTATAATTGTCTTGTTTCTCATTGGTATATGGTGGACCACCACTGTATTTATTTATTTTTTTGCACAAGGAAAATTATGTGACGAAAAAATATCCTATTAATTATTTTGACACAATTATAATAGTTTTTCATGGGAATTTATTGAATTCATACTTTTTATATATTTGATCTGATAATTTAAAATTATGTCTTACTAACAAAAAATATTCTACTGTAAAATTCTTCAATTAGTAAATCTAACCAATTCTCTCTTTTTTGGCCGTACTGTAGGCTATCCCTATTATGAGTAGTATATATTTTTAGATGTTAAACTTGATCAAAATCACATCAAAATAAAAAATGATATATAAAATAATAGAATTTGATATAAATCCAATGAATAAAAGCAAACCTGCTGAACAATCTATCCTTACCATATATAGTGTTTAGGATAATAGTTAAAACTATATAGTTGAAACCGCATATAAAAGTTTTGTATTGTATTAAATTTTTACTTTATACAATAACATATAAAAGTTTTTATACTGTACGGTTAAAACTAGAGCCAAAACGTCCTAATTATGTACATAGAATATAATCATCTTAGCATGGTCTAATGTCTATTAGTTTAACAAGAAACTGTTGTTTAGAGTACGTCGGCCTCTTTAAACAGTGTTGAGTTGAACAGGATTAAGAATCAGTCACGTGGAGATGAGGCCCATGTGTCCAATGCGAGATTAACTCTTGTCGTACTGGCACATCCTCAGCTCAGACTCGTTTTAGCGTATTTGAGATCTGCTATCATTTTTGTCTTTCTTCTTCCCAACTTCTATTTTATGAGTCTCCCTCTGGAGATTGAAATTGACTAGAGTGTGTTTTCTTTTGTCGCATTTTTCATGTAAGAGAAGAAATGTTTTCTCAATATTCAAAATATTAAAAATATATTAAAACTATACATGAAAAAAAAATTTTCTACATGAGAACTTTGTAAATATACTATCTACTAGCTTCAATAAAAATTACGCTACACAGCATTTTTCTAGGGGCAGAATTAAAATATGGCAGTTTTTTTTAAATATTTTGAAGAATGACAGAATTAAATATTATAACTATTTTCATGTTTTTTAATTACAAATTCATAGTCTTTATTATAATGATTTTAAATTTTTCTACATATAAAATAATCAATATATTTTTTTGTATTATAATTCTAATAAGATTATGTTGTACATCAAAGATATGCCGACATGAATTTCTCTCTATCAACAACTACCTAAATGGTACAAATTATTTTTGCAGTTTTCATCCAAGTAACTCTCTCTTATTCAGTTAATTTGTGGCCGACGACGGGCATTTCGTGAATTTATCATATCCATGAAAACAAGATCTCGTCCTAAAATCTTGAGGCAAACTCGAACCCACCACCGAATTTTCGGTTCAAAATTAGGAGGTCGGCGGGGATAAGAGCCACCAAATTTGGTTCATGTCTAGTGGAACTTGCGTGTGCGCCAATGGCTCAAAGGAGGCCTACCATGTTTTCTTAAGATAGTGAAAACCAACACCTATTGGTTCTATCCCACTTTGATCCCTCGTAGGATTTCAACCCTAAAATTAGTGGAATCTTTGATTATCTCCACCACCACCATCCATTGATTCCGGTCAACACAACTGCTCAATAGCCCTAACGAATAATGTAAGAAATGGTTATATATATGATAACATGACACATCATTTCTTAAGTCTTCTCACTACCTAATCCGTTTCACCGTGTTTTCATGTGATGGGATTTGCTATTTCCAAATTTCTTCGGCGGTATCTTGAGCAAAAATCATATCATACTAATTAAAAAAGTACTATGATAATCTTAACACCATTTAATAAAGATCAACCACAAAATTTTCTTGACTTTAAATTCTTTATTCAACATTTTTTTTAATTTCTTTTCATTTTCTCAGATATAGATTTGTGTGTTATTGGTTAATTGAACCATATCTACATTTATGAAGAGGTTTGATTTTCCACTGATTATATTTGAGTAGGCTATAGCACATTTCATTCTTTAAAATGAATGATCTTGCCGAATTTCGATTATTGGATTATGCTGATTTATACATTGAATTTTTTGAACTTTTATTGGATATAACAAATTTTCTTTTTCTTTGGTACATAATGTTTTTGTCATCGTCTAATGACTATAGGAAGTTTAGAAAGTGTAATTAGAGTTAAAACTTTTGAATTGAAAATTGCAGCATATAAGAGCATTACATTATAGCTCATTTTCTCTGATCACTATAACACATGAGAGTTTTATACTATAGTAATTAAAAATTTTGTTCAGAGTTGATTTTATCAAATACCCTTTAAAATCTTAGATGCATCCCCTAAAAAAGTATATTAGATGTATGCATATCTTTATTATATTGGAATGTATTATAGTTCCTATCCATTATATTTTTAGTACTAAGAATAACTCTTTTTCGCTAGCTAGTAGGTGATAGCCACTTGCCTGGCCGAAAAAAGGACTTCAGGGAATTTGCTTACTAAAGGTGGGAAATGGGAATCAAAAGCTATACATTATAGGTTATCAATTCCCCATGATGTAGTCTTAATAATGATGGCAAGCCTAATCTTGCTATTATATTGTTAATTTGGACATTACTAAGATTTGTTTTATTGATTAGCAACAATAAGAGGTGGGCCCTCAACTCAAGAGGCACCAACTCGGCCAATGCAAAAATATATCAACTCTCCTTTGGTGGCAAGTGTTAAACATGAGGATTTTATGTGCCTAGACAGACACGAACAAGTAATCTTTATATTTGGTAAAAAGAGTTTAAATTTATTGGTTTGAACCATCTACCATATAAAATTTTCACACGTTATAATGTAAAACAAAGTATGGTGTATTATAAAATCTTTCATATGTTATAGTCTAATACTGGCTAATAATAACTCAATAGTATTTCAAACTTTCGATTAGAATGGGGTCCATAGTCGAGATTTTGCATGCGGATGTATAAACGAAGTGTTCTCTTTTTAGACGCAAACAAAAACAAACGACAAACGTTATAAACATCTCTCTAAACTCGCGGTGAGAACAAGAGAGACAGAAAATAAGCAGTGACATTGACCCAGTATGCAGTTCCATATTCCAAGGCGTCGCATCAATGCCTAAAAATTTTCCTGCAACATGAATAATGGCTAAAGTCGCCAACCGGGAGAAAAATGCGACGCAGAATGAAAAGAAGGAGAACTTTGTTTATTTAGTTATTTATTTATTTTTGTAGGAACGAGGGAATAATGAGACTTTATTTGATGGACTTTGAAATTTTAATTGTTACAAATTTTAATTGTTACAGTTTAAAGTAAAAATTTACTACAATATAAAATTTTTATATGTTATAATATTTTGATTTAATTTATAGTTTTAACTATGTTATTAAATATTCTCTTAATATTCTTTCTATAATAGAGTCTTATATTGATAGTGTATGTTTTTGACTGTTGGTTTTGATCAAAACCATATCAAATTAAGAATGTACTAAGTGTAAATTCTTTTAACATTCTTTCTATAATAAAGTCTTATATTGATAGTGTATGTTTTTGACGGTTGGTTTTGCTCAAAACCATATCAAATTAAGAATGTACGAAGCATAAACAAATTTTAATATAAATCTAATGATTGAAAAATGAAAAACCACTACTTGTAAGGGAAAAAAAATTCAATTGTTAGATAGGCAAAAAAAAAATTCTCTATTAGTAACCGTACCTATAGGCCGTTTCATTTGAACTATAATTTGTAATTCAAATTAAATTTGTCACAGTATTTTTCTTATAAAATTTGAAAACAAACTTAATTTGAATTACAGTTTGTAGTTCAAATGACCTAATCCTATGTTTTTCAGGTTCTGTCAAATTTTAACCAGATTTTGTGTTTAAAAACATATGCGAGACTGAAGTAGAAATACTCTACTATAGAGAGCTTAAAAAATAAGTAATAGGGATGTATTGATGGACGTGAAACATGCTGTGATGTTGTGCCAAAACCAGAATGCCACGAGATAACAGAAAAGTAAATAAGAGAATGTACATTTGGCTCCAAAATGACGCGCCATTGAAGAAGCTTAAAACGAGAAAGAAAGAAAGAAAGAAAAGCAAAAGCCTTTTTTTTGTGGAAAATGAGAGACGGAGAGATATGAGGGTGAAAGCAACAATAATTCAGACACGAAATCCAATGACACCCAGAAACCAAAAAAAAAAAAAAAACAAAGGAAAGAAACAAAGAAAACAGAGAGACAAGAGTAAAAGGGTAGTACACCCAACACATTGCCTGCTTCTCGGCAGGCAGCGAGGTAAAACAAAGAAGAGAAGAGAAGGCACGTGATTTTGATAAAAAAATTAAAAGTGGATTTGTTTTAATATCAAAATTACAAGATGTTTGACACATGGATTTAAAATAAAAAAAATTGATTTAAAAATTATAGCAAATAAAAATTTTATGCTGTAACACTCTTTTGTTTTATACTATACATAACATACGAGACTTTATATTATTATTATCTTAAATCAATTTGTTAAACCAATGTTCATCTTTCTAAATTTGATGGTTAAAAGACTAAAACCTACCGAGAAAATCTTTTTCGGTTCCTGTCAAAATAATTGCCCAACAAAATTTCAAAGGAGGGTCCTAATTTAAGAAGGCTTAACATATAAAACATGCATGATTTGGGAGCAAAGTATATATATAGGGTGAGTGTTTAGTCCTATACCACTTCTCATCCAGACGTGTTATTTAGTCATTGGATTAAGACTAGATTGTTGTGATATAAAGAAGGGTAACCTAAAGACAAAATAGTGTATCTAGGCTCACCTAGAGGGATTAAACAATCCAAAAAATGTAACTAATATATTAAAAATGTAGACCATCAAACATAACATCGTTTAGTCCTTTTTGTATTTTTTTTTTTGTTTTTATTTCCTAGTTTCAAATGCTTGAACGTATTTCTTTGAAAAGGATACTTCGGTTCTGATTATACTTTGTCCCTAAATTAGAACCATAATTTCATCCTCAATTTGGTTCTCATATTTTCTTTTATATCTCCTTCATTGCCCTTCATCGTGGAAGATTGGCTTCATCATATTGGTTCGATGGTAGTGCAAGTTCGAGATTTCTTCTTTTCTCGTCTCCCCAACCCATATTTTCTTCGAAAACTATCCCAATTACAATTTTATGAAACTTAATGTTTTCTACCGAACAATCCATTCAAAAAAAAATCCCTAACACGTTCTAGAAATCGAATGGGAAGAAGTTTCCAGAATTTATTACGTGGATAATTGTTAGTTTGCTCCATTTTTAAGAAATATATGTATACTTACATTTTATCATTTTCTAATTATGTCTTTTGTGTTCACATCTCATATAAATACACAAAGGTTACCAATTTAGTCAGCTAAAGTTACATATTGTTGTTCTTTCAATCACTGATTCTTTCTACTTTATGTACCTTATTGTTTACGACGGACAAAAAACATATTTTATTCTTTCTCTTACCTTTTTATTTAATTAAAGTTATACTTACCCATGACCTATAATATAATATTCTCCATCACTCGGAGTTCTTAGCTTTGTCATTACTTTTCAACAACCTTTGCTCAATAGAAGCCTACTGTGTCAAATGCAACTCCAACTCAAGACGTATATCAGTGTTAGATGTGTATTTAAGTTTGAATCTGAGTATGAAATATAATTGAAATTTATGTTTGAAGAGGTAGTGAAAATAGTTTTTTATTTATTAACAAATCTTATAAAATCTTAATGTTAATGATCTGAAAAAATATGTATTATAGATCTTAATTTATTCTTCTCTTCACTAGAAACACAATGAAAAAAGAATCATTTCAATTGGATATCAATGAAGAAGTTATGATTTTTTTTTCAAATATAGGAAAGAAAATTTTAGTTTTTACTATAGTAGAGATATCCGAGTATCAAAAGTTTAGGGCGATCAGAATTTTAAAAACTTCAATTCTTGATACTCAAATGATTTAAATTTTAGAGGAAACAAACATGTATCTAAAAAATTCTTAATACTCGATTCTAAATTTAAATCCATTGAGTACAATAAAGTCACTAAATAAACAGACTCTAAATACATATCTAAACACTAATACTGACAACAATTCAAATCACTAATTTAAAATACACTAATTTAAATCAAACCAGTCATTTAAATCATTTACCCAACGGATCGTAACACTAGTTATATATATATATATATAAACATGCGTGATGTGCAATATTGTGCCGTACGCCGCCGTTTATGGAGAGAGAGAGAGAGTGGTTGGACGAGTCAGCAGAGAGGCAAGTGAAGATATTAGTTATTAATGAGATGGGACAACCTTGGTTTAAGCCAGGCCTAAAAGCTTTTTTAATTTTATTGGAGGGGTTAAGCTTTAGGCACTAACTTTTCAGGGGGGCTTTTATTTATGAAGGATTGATTGATGGTGAGGTATCTTTAACTTTGAGTGACGTCGATTGGAGCTAGGCACAGTGATGATCTCAAGTTTTTGAGAAAATGGGGGTAATTGTTTTCGGCAATTTCTTTATTTCTTTTTGTTTATATGTTAGTGTTTCACATATTTGGTTTAGCTACTGACCAAGTAGCAGCTTTAAGGAGCTTTGAGTCCATTTGGTGATTGCATGGTTTCTACTAGAGAAAAAACGACAGAGCCTAATTCTATAACAAAAACGACAGAAGACATAAGCAGAGAGGTTTATCACACGCAAATAGAGTTCTTTTTTCTTTAAGATATCATCACATGATTTAAACTTTACCCCTTTTAGGAACTTGATTCAAATGAGATGTTCTTGTTCAATCAAATTTTGCTATAATGTTTTTACTCGTAAAATTTAAATTATTACAATGTTTTATGTTTGAACTGCCTTTCTAAACACTCTTTATAGAGTCTACTATAATATGACTACTTAAATTTAATTATAGCATGTAAACACTAGACGATGATCTATAGAGATCTGGACACTTGAAATTCTTGTTGTCTCAACGATCAAACTAACTCAAATTTCAACGAGCTAGATTAATTTGTTTCTACAGTGCCTGATGAATCACCCACAAGATACAATTAATATTTTTCTTGTTCTATGGTTATTCTAGCTTTAAACTTAAATAGGTATATCTTTCCATTACAAGTACTGTTTGCGGCAACACCAGAACCATAATCTTGTCCTATGTTTTGTTATGCTAAAGGCTTTTGAAAGTAGATTAATTTAAGCTCTATATTATGGTTAAGCTATAGTGTATTACATTCATATATGAGAAAAATGCATTGTTGTTTCTTTTTAAAATTGCCAAGCTATTTGATGAACCCCTTCTTCATTTCTATCTCTTCGATATAATGTTTCCATACTTGGTATTGCGTGACCCAAATCCCTTTGGAAGAAAAGCCTAGAACATTGTTGGGTCTGAAGTTTCAGGGGCAGGGACTAACAAGTCTAGACTCGGCCCAAGTCAAGTCCAACGAGTCTAAACTCCAAAGTCCCCGGAATATAAATCAAAGAGAAAACAGTAAGAATCCCGCGTAAAGTCCTTATTTAAGATTGTCCTGGTTCTTTTTAAAATTGCACATTTAATTAAAAAATGTGATTTATTAAAAATCCAATTCAGCCTTCATTTTTTAATTAAAAACTACAACTTCTTCAAAATCCAAAAGTTATCCTTCCTTCTCACTCTCTCATGTAGTTAGATTACTTTAGTCTGCATCAAGATATGGTAGAGCAGAACCCGTTAGGTTCCAAAATGAAACCTGCTAGGTGCCAGTGTTGGAGTGAAATCCACCATGTTTTTGGAGCGGAATCTGGCAGGTTTTGGAACAGAATCTATCAAATTATCTTTTTTTTTTTTAAAACAAAACAACCGCTTTTGGTCGCTACACACGGTGTACAAGGGTGGAACCCATAGGTGCTGGAGCCGGAATGAAACTCTCTAGGTGTCGGAGTTGGAGCATAAACCGTCAGGTTCCAAAGCAAAATCTGGTAGGTTTCAGAGCAGAATTTACCAGATTATTTCATATCTTTTTAAACAAAGAAATATCAATTACCTTTGATTATCCACGTGTGATGGTGGAGTAGAACTTGGTAGGCGCCTAAGCAAACTCTAGCAGATTATCTCTTATCTTCTTTAAAACAAAAATATACTAACTGCCTTCAGTCGCTGGCGGGGACGCTGGAATAGAATCCACTAGGTGCAAGAGTCGAAGCGAAACCTGTCAGGCGCTAAAACCACTGCATAACTCACTAAGTTCCAAAGCAAAAACTTGAATGCTACCTCTCACATTTCCTATTTATTTCATGATTAGAAAATTGCTGTACATTTCACAATTATTATTTACTCCTACGAAATAGAGAAAAAACACAAAACAAAAAACACATCATATTTTCCCAACAAATTACATGTGCACATCCGTCGACAAAGCAGCACTTGAAACAAGACTTGTAAAGTCCAACAGTGCACTTTCACGTACAAAGCGAAGGTTTCAAAGCAAGAATAAACCCAAACCGGAAGGGGAAAATAAAACACAAGTATTGTATAAACACAAACAATCATTCCAACACAACTATTAAAATCTGCAACCCAGAACATCAATGTCCTCCATATATAAACGCCTAAACAAATTGACTAGCTAATTAATTAATTAAGCACCAGTAATGAGCTACTTTCCAATCTCCAACAAAACAAAAGCATCAACACAAGCGTACTGAACCTGATCACAAGTGAGCCAGCGATTGTTCATCCGAAATCAACAATAAACAAAAGCAAAGCCACATGATGGCGACTATGTCCAACATGTTGCAAAAGCACAGTGAAGAGTGTAATTATATGTGATAATCTTGCAGGAGATGTATGGGGAACAAACTATCCATGCAAACAAGCTGCTATCATGTCTCTTGTGTGCTGCACGCAAAAACCCGCTGCACCAGTTTTTGTCACATGCCGACTGTGATCGGCTATTTGGTCAAGGCAAAAACCAATAGGGCAGACTTAGAGGAACTGAGATTGAGATGGTGTTTGATATTGGTCAAATTGGTTTGGTCATTGTATACAGCAACATCAGTTTGCTCGTCTATGAAGTTTCAGAAAAAAACTTAAAAGCCTATTTCGCCTCATTTTGTGCAATTTTTCCAGTTATTGCCCATAGAAACATGAGTTGACAACTATTAATGTTGCTGAATTCTTTGAAACGAGAAAAAAAAACTGCGAAGATGATAGATTGAGGGAAGATTTTCCATCACTTACGTATTTCACTTTCTGGCCTTAAAAAGATTTGAGATTTGAGATGCCTGGAGTACGTAAAACTTTGATCTTCCATGTGGCCTGAGACATGACCATTCTCTTGACTAAGTAATGTTTGAATCTCTCATAAAAGTGGCGTTGTTTATTTTTGAGTAATGCAACAATGGTTACAATTATTTAAAAAAAAAAGAGAGATACAATTTGACATGATTTTGAACCAATCATGTGGAGACTGCGGGTTGGATAACGAGAAAGGGAACATGCTTTTTACATTTATATAAATCCTAACAACTATCAAAGCTCTACTTTATGCCAGCACTTGATCAATCGATGTTGCACTTCCTGCTCTAATCGTGCCCAACCGCTACCAGCCATCAGATAATGAAACACGATAACACATACTTTGTTCAAGTCTGCTTCATCTGTTTTCAACCCATAGCTCAAGAAAATATGAAAATAGCTTTCAATAAAATTTAAAAAATTTGCCGCAGGATTGAAAAGCCTGAAGGTTCCTAGTGTTTTTAGATGCCTAGAGAGAATGTCCACATAATCTCAAAACGACATGCCGTGATTGGCGGAACTAGAATTGTCATTTGGTCTTTCATGGACCAAAAGGGACACTTTACCTTTACATTTATAAGGTGTTTTAGGAAGTGTGATTAGGACCAATTTTAGTTAAAAATATTATAGTATGTGAGAGCTTTTACGTTATAGCAACTTTTTGTTTTTTTACCGTAGCATCAAAGAAGTTTATATTATTTCTTGGTTAGAATCAATTGGTTCCAACTAAGAGCCAAACACCCTATTATTTATTTATTTTTCTGAGAATTATACTTTTCCTTTTATTGGAAGATTAAAAATACATGTTTCCCACTAAAATGTGGTTCTTGGGAACCATAAATACTCTGAATAACATGTTGTTTTATTGAACCAACTCTATTTTACAAAAAGAAAAAATTGGAGCTTGGTCTAAAATAAGTGGTTCATTTAGTATTATGTTCAGAAACAGTCAATTATACCGATACATAACTGAATAGAGTACTAGATTGTTAGCTTTAAATAAACATTTTTCATGAGAAAAATGTATAGCGAAATAACATTGTAACCAAAAGTTAATTACAAAAATAAAATTCAATTAATAACAGTAGCAACTAAATTAAACTAATTATGATTAATTATACAAAAATAAAATTCGAGACTAAATCCCGACCCTAACCCTGACTTTAATCTCGAATCTCACCCCAAATCCTAACTCTGACCCCAATTTCGAATTTCGACCCCAACGTTGGTCCTGAATCTCATCCCAACACCAACCCTGAATTTTGACCCTGACCCCGAGTCTTGAATCTCAACTACGACCCCGAATCCAAACCCCCACCCTAATCCTAAATCACAACTCCAACCATAGTCCAAAATCCCAAACCCAGCACAGTCTTGAATCTTGAATCTTTACCCTAACCCTAAATCCTGACTCCAACCCTGATCTGGATTATCAACCTCGAGCCCGGTCCTAAATCTCGACATCGATGCTGGTCTTGAATCTCTGTAACGCCCGCCTAATTCTATGTAACGGATAATGTTATGTTAATGATGACGTTAAATGTTATATTAATGACGATGATAAGTGTTATACTCATGATATGTTATGATATATGATATAATGGTGCTAACCATTTTTATTCTAAGTGTTATGGCAGGTGACGCTCACGTGGAATTGATGTGCTCAAATGTTCA